>PVKA01020865.1:0-39431 GCA_004027165.1 Ctenomys sociabilis | reverse complement strand
GTGCTAACAGCCAGTTGTCGCACGTGTGCAGTAGGTGCCCCACCACCGACCTAGTGTCTTCCATTTATGTTTTCAATATTCTGAAATTTTTGTTTGGGAAATACTTCACTTGCTTGATATTTATGTTGGATTCTCTTTTGGTTTGTTTTTGCTTTTTTAAAGCAATTAGATGCCCTATATTAATTTATTTACCTGTAATATCTCTAATTTTTTTTTTTTTTTGCATTTTAGGGAAGGGTCTACAGGGTGTTCAGGGTCTCACTACTAGATTGGACTTGGACTAGGAGTGATCCACCTATTTACAGCCTCCCAAGAGCTAGGATTACAGGTGTGCATCACCATACCCAGTCTCAGTTCCCATCCCAGCATGCCCAGGAATGGGGCCAGCACGGCAGGCTGGAGGATCTAACCCTGGACCCTTGTGCCTGCTTGCAGGTGCTTCAACGTGCTGTGCTATTTGGGTAGCCCTTCTAAATTTTTTAATGAAAGCACTCATTGCTATAAACTTGCTGGAATGTAAATTAATACAGCCATTATGGAAATTAGTATAAAGATTTCTTAAAGAACTGTAATCTGAAATTCCGTGTGACCCAGGTATCCATCCTCCCTTTAAGTGTCTTCCTCAAAGAGCTTAAGGTATCATAGTAGAGGGCTGTAAGAATACCTCGACAGTCTAAACACCTGCTTAGGGAAGCTCAAGGACCCAGGTTTGATCCCTCTTATCACATGCTTTGCCAGCCCCGCCAACATGCGCAAAGCCAGCCACCAAAACCAGGCATGGCGGTACATCCTGTAATCCCGGTGCTGAGGAGGCTGGAACAAGAGGGTCACTACGAGTCTCAGTTGTGTAGTGAGACTGTGTACCAAATACACAAACTTAAAATGATAATAATAAAAAGGCAATATAATACAGAATACGTGCATACAATTGTGTAGAGCAGCACAACTCATATAAGCTAAATCCTGGAAGTAGCCTGTACAGCCATGAAGAAGGAATTGGATAAGGGGAATGTAGTCGCTATGTAGGTTTCTACTCATCTACAAAGACTGATAAATTTGAAACATTTGTAAGAAAATGGACGTACCTGGAAAATACAATGTTGAGTGAAAGAAAAACAGATTTGTATGCTTAATTACCATATGGTGTCTCTCAATTCAGTGAAGAAAACTACAGACAATGGGAATTTAAAAAGCATGCATTGAAGAGGATAGGGGATTAGCTCAAAAAAACAAAGGGTGGGGTGGAGGAGAAGGAGAAATAAGTAGAATAACAATGCATGACATACTGGGACCTCATAACCTTGGTGAATGTAAGCATCATATACATTAACATGAGCTAAGGTGAACAATATTGATAAGAATGAAAGTTGGGATAGGGGAATTATATGACAAGGAAGGATGGAGGGAGATGACAAGGAGATTAAAAAATAGACAAAAACTCTAGTATGAACATGTACCCAATCCACAACGTGATTATAACCTGCATGTACTGCAAATATGCACTCATAATTTTTTAGGTTAAAAAGTATAATTACCTTTGTTCAATAGCAGAGATTCCAGCATATTGTATTTCCATTTGATTCTTGGTACTTTTTAAGTTTTCTTTCTAACTTCTTCTGTGACTCAACGAGCATTCAGTAGTGAACTGTCTATATGTGCTGATATCTGCTGCAGCTAGTTTTGGTGTTGACTTGTAGTTTCATTCCACTATGATCTGATAAGATAAAATAAATTATTCTCATTTTTTTCTAATTGTTAAGATTTATTTTGTGGCCAAAGTACAACCTATTTTGGAAAATGTTTCCTGAGATGCTGAGAAAAATACGTATTTTGGAGCTGTAGAATAGAATTTTTGTACACCTCTGTTAAAACCACTGGAACTCAGGCATAGTTTAACTATGTTGTTGAGTTTTAAAACCTGGACAATACATATTGATGAAAGTGTAGCATTCTTGGGACCTTTGTGTTCTTTGATGTTGACCAGCATTTTATGACATCGGGCACACTGATGTTCAGTGTACTTACTTTTGCTGATATGTTTCCGTTTGTCATGTCCTCCAGTTTTCTGGTTTCCATTCTTCCACTTTCAGCCTGCACATACTTTTGCTAAAGAGTTTACTACTAGGAAGCAGCAGAGTTGAGTCTTATTTTCTCATAAACTTGTGTCTTTAATTGGGGAATGAAGATCATTTACATTAAGAATTTGTTAGAGAAAAATCCGTAGTAATTCCCCTCATTCTGTTTCTTTTCTAATATCTGATTATTTTCTAATTCTCAACAGCTGATTTCTTTCTTCCTTCCGCACATGCCATTTAAACGTCTTCTACAATCCTGGCTTACTGGTAATGAATTTCTTTGGTTTATTCTTATCTTAGAAAGTCCTTGTTTCTCTTTCAGTTTTTTTTTTATTTAAAAGTTATTTATTTAATGAATTTATTTGGCACAGCTCTCACTACACAGTTTGGACTCATAGTGATCCTCCTGAATCAGCCTCCCTAGTGCTGGGATTATAGGAATGAAAAACCAAGCCAGGTTCTGGGTCCAGCATGGCATTGGGGGTCGAACCTGGGTCCTTGCACTTGCCAGGCAGGCACTTGGACCGCCGAGCCATCTCCCATCTCCTTCAGTTTTGAAGGATAGCCTTTCTGAGTCTCATTATCTAGTTTGGCAGTTATTTTTCTTTTAGAACTTGGCATATTGCATCATTTCATGCCCTCCTGGTCATTAACATTTCTTCAGAGAAGTCAGGTTATTGTTTGATTCTGTAAGTGAAATGGTCATTGTTTCTTGCAACTTTCAGTAAAGGCTGTGTTCTCTACTGCTTTCATATTAGCTGTGATATGATGTGGCAAATTTCGCATTTTCTTAAGTCTGTTTGTGGCTTACACTGGCTCCAGTATTTGGATGTTATAATTTTGGAATGTTTCCTGTTATTATTTCATTCTATTATGTCATTAATATTCATTATTTTATTCTGTTGTAGTTTCATTAATACTTAATTTGAACCTACATGTCCTATTCTATATTCAAAATTTATGTTGGTTTTTCCAATTGCATTTTAGAGTTTGTGGACATTTTGTTTATAATTTTGAATATTTTCATTGATGTCTGTTTGTTCTAATTCATCAACCTTATGAAGCCCAGAATTCTTGTTTTCCACTTTCCATGTCTCCTTATGAGGCTTTTCACTGTGTTTTTTTTTTTTTTTTTAAATTTGAATTAGTGTGTTTTCTATTTCCAGAATTTCTGTTCAGCTTTTCTTCAGCATCTCTCTCTCTGCTGATTTGTTCTTGCATATTCAGCATTCATTCAGCTGTTTTTGTGTCCCCTTTGAGGCCATTAACAATTTTCCAAATCAGTCTTTTGTGATCCTTGACATTTCATCAAATTTGATATGTGTGCTTCAAGCTACTGCTAAGTTATAGGTATTTGCTGGAATCATGTTGCCTCATTTTTGCATACTTTCATATTTCTTTATTGACATTTGTGAATTTTTGGGGAATGGTATCTTTTTACTTTTTTTTTTTTTTTTTTTTTTTGGTGGAACCAGGGATTGAACTTGGGCCCTTGCCCTTTCCAAGGAAATGCTTATTCCACTGGGCCATCTCCCTGGCCCATCTTTTTACTTTTATCTGAAGATGCTGTGCATGTTAAGTCTCCATTTCAGGGTTTGATCCCTAGTCCTACTCAGAAGGAAGACTAACCATAGTAGTGTTGAGAATAAGAATATAAATCAGAAATTAAGATACGATAAAAATCAGTTAAATATAGCAACTTTAGCACTATAATAGAAAAGAAGTAATATTAATACAGACCCAGAGATAAACTAGGTATTTGTGTATAATAAAGGCCAATTAAAACCAAGGAATAAATTAGCATTGCTAACAGAAATAATGACACAGGACAGTAAAAATACAAATTAATAAGTTTTGCTAGAAATAATAAAAAATGAGGAGGGAGGGATGCAAAACATGAAAGACATAAAATTGTGCAAAGGAAAAAAATGACAATAAGCAAGAAAATGATATAAAATCTCATTTTAAAATAAAATGTAAATAGCATTAGAGAAAAGTAACAGCAAAACAATAAACAAGAAAAATGGCAAAGAAAACCCTCAAAACAAAAAGAAAGATAAAAAACATTTCTTAAGGAACTGGAGAAAGCAAATCTGAAATTTATATGAAAACAGAAGAGGCCTAAAATAGCAAGAACAATTTTAGCAACAAGGGCAGGACAAGAGGCATTACAATCCTAGAATTATTGTACAGAAGTACTGTGTTAAAAACAGTACATGATATTGGGGGGAAAAAAACAGACTTTTGGATCAATGGAACAGCAGGGAAAGCACAGAAACAACTCCAGTGTCACCCAAAATTACTTGGCGGCCTGTAGGCTTGTGAGGTGCCCTAGTAGGTCAACGCCTCTGACTGTAGCCCCAATAATATGATAAATGGCCAACGAGACCAGTACCCGATCAGGTAGACTGGGGAAAGCAGAGACCAACTGGAAAGCCAAAAGATAAACTACACTTGCTCACAGCAGCTTCAGACTCACACCTCAGAAAGCACATGGAGCTGGTCTTATTCACACCACAATTGGTGAATCGTGCCCTTCACGGCCTGAACTGGCAGCTACTTCATCTTTTCAGAGGTCTGGCTTCAGGCCTTCACCGTTTTATGACGATGTGTTGTGCCCAGCTTCCATACTGCCACTGCGGTAGGGCAGACCCAGGGAGTCCAAGCGGGATGGACCTCTGTGGACTAGCCCTGTCTTTATCCTTTTATTTTATATTTTTTAATTTAATTTTTTTTCTTCATTTTATGTATTTGGTACAAGGTGTCACTATGCAGCTTGGACTACAGTGATCCTCCTGCCTTCAGCCTCCTCAGCACTGGGATTACAGGCAGGCACTTCCATGCCCAGACTCTGTCGCCAGCTCAGCACACCACAGGGGTGGGGCGGCATGGAACATAGGACCAGGAATTAAACCCTGATCCCTATGCTTACTGAAGCAGGCACTTAGTCTGCTGAGCTCTCTCACTGGCCCTTGTATTTATCCTTTAGAAAGAATAATATTTATTGGATATTAAGTAGTTAAACATAATAGAATATTTAGAAGAGATTTTGTTTACTTGAGAAAAAAATCAGTGTCATGCTTTATTAAAAAAAATGTACCCCAGAAGTCTCTTGCTCAGAGATACGGCTGCTTTGAAGGGAATTGATCATACGGCCACTGCACTCATCTCCTGAATGTCCTTAAGACATGAGGCATGATTAGAAGAAGTGGGTTTCTGGGGTGCAAACTCTATAGGTACATTCTTGTCCCTACGGGCTCCTCCTCAATCTCTCTTTCCTCCTTGGTTGCCATAGGATATGAAGGTTCCTCCAACATGCACATCTGTTTCTGCTTGGAGCCAGCTAACTGTGGACTTAACCTACGGGAACTATGAGCAAATGCAAACCTCTCCTGTTTTAAATTTTAGGGGTCAGATATATTGTTGCTTGGTTCAGAAAGCTGATTAATACTCTAAGAAAGCATTTCTCTCTCTTAGTATACATTTCTGAAGAAGGCTTTTGTGTTAGTCTGAGAATTACAGATTAGAATGAAACATCATTTGCGGTCTTCTTGAAGTTTTAAAAATGTTATGAAATAGTCAATTGTCAATAATAACTAGGAAATTCCAATGATGAAAAGATGTATTTAATGGAGTAATTCTCAGAAGGAACAAATATCATGACATTGCACCAGACCCTAGATTTGCAACTTTTAGATTTAAGGCAAAATGTTATCTTCCCTATCTTTCTTTTCAGACAAGTTATACTGATTTTAAGTAAGTGGATGATGTATGACAATTCTTTGTCCTTAGTATTAATTGCTAATGCAATGGGGCTGGGGAGATGGCTCAGTAGAATAAGTGTTTGCCTGGCAAGCATAAGGGCCTGAGTTCAATCCCCAGTTCCACAAAAGAAAAAAAAATTACTAATGCAAATACAATGTTAAAGAGTAGTAGCAGGTCTTGAAACAACAAGAATAAAATGTGGGTACCATAGTTTGCCTTTCTTTCATTTTTTTGTCTTCTAAAGATGAGACTAAATTTTCTTTGAATCATAGTCTTAAGGTTACCTATCCGACACAGAGGATTAGTTCCAAATGATTTTATTTTTAGACAATATATTTTCATGAGAAATCAAATCCAATTACTTAATTGATGATAGAGCTTATATATGTCTATATCTATCTATATATACACACATATATAAAGTATCTATATCTATATAAATATATATTTATATAGATAGAGATAGATAGATATAGATATAACTTTTTCAAAAAAGGCACGTTTCAAATACTGATTTTTGCAAGAATTTAAAGAACTAACAAAGTAAGAGTTTCTCTTACCAATTTCCAATGCATACAAAGTATATATGTGGTTGAACAACAGCCTATCCCTTTAAATAAGATGCTTGCGTCAACACTACTCGCTTAAACAGATGATACTACCGATTCTAAAAGGAATAGATTCCAGACATTTTCGCAAAATGATCTCTAAAGCTGAGCCAAGCCTGCAGAAGTTGGAGAATGAAATTATTAAATTTTAAGTACAAATACAAATAATAAGAGAAACACTAGACAGCTCTACTATTAAACATCACCAATTTTGTTTGTACTACTACAGCTGGATGAGTTTTCTCAATTTGAAGATTTATGAATTATTGACTGGAATGTGTGTGGGATAGTTTTATCTTGTTTATTTAGTACTTTTAAAGTTTACAGTATTGAGTTTTTTGTTTAGTTAACATAAAATCACTTTTTTGGAATAATTTCCTATGAATATTCTAATTTTTAACAAAATACATGTGATTAATGATTGTAAATTAGTTTCTAGCAGGGCTATTATAAAACTGAATTTGTGTATCCATAACACGAGATGATACAGAAACAAAGAGACAATTAAAATTCCATTAACAATGATGCACTTCTCTTCAGTGAGTTATTACTACTGTCTGATCCAGGTAAAATGCTATGATTCACACACAGAAAATGGAAGCCAGGGTTCTTGAATCTGTAAAACTTGCAAGGAGAGTCTTCGCTTTATGTACATGTAAATAGAAGGAAGATAAGCAAATGTGATAAAACATTTAGCTTGTCTCTTAATGTCTCAAAGTGAAAATATGCATGAGGATGGAGAAATAGTTACTAAAAGTCAGCATGCAGTATAAATTTTGTTTGCAAGCACAATTTGCTTCAGAAACAGCCTCATAATCCACAGCACTTATATATCAAAGAGAATTTCCTGATGAGAAATAATGGAAACTCAAATGATTTGTTCTATAACTCTGAAATATTCATATATAATCATTCCAGTTCTCTAATATTATACACAGTGATTTAAAAAATACAAAATGTAAAGAAAAGTAAACAAATTAATTGACACTTGCCTAGAAAACCTGCCTGGCTGGTGTGGGGGAGACAGGAAAGAGAAAGGGTGTTGTGCAGCTCACCCCACTAGCAGAGCCCCACTGTCTGTCACTCTTCGTCTTTTCAGATGCTGTAACAAGGCAGCTGTCCAATGGCACTTGCTTTTGCCTTGTTTTGAGGAGTTTTCAGAATTATAATACTGTGTTGTCTTTAAACAGATTCCCCGCTTGTACTGCGATGGCTTTGTTCAGGTGGTGGTTTTCTGCAAAATTTGACAGATTTCCACTCCCAAATCTCATTTGAAGGAGAAAATTCTTCCTGCTTTCTTTCTTCCTGTTCCCTACAGTCCCACAGAAAGAGAAAAATTATAGGTTTAATTATACGCAGGTCACATTCAGTGCTAGGTACCAGTCATATTGCAAAACTTCATTCTTCAAGTTAAAATTTATCAGAAATGCGTGCTCATCTTGTAGAACACTAACTGAACAAGCTACTCACAATTGAAGGTTTTAGTGTAATATGCATTTCTCATTAAATTCTAGGTTAAATCCTGAATGCAATTTTCTTAAAAATAAGAACCCTGCCCTGCATATATAACCTTTGTCAGCATTTAATCAAGTTTTACTGGTCTGTTTTATATACAGTACACCTATAGCTTTAAATAATGAGATTATACTCAGCATGGTTTTCATTTTTTATTTTTTTAGTTTTACTTTTATTTTTTAATTGAAGAACAAGTATCAATGAGACAGGACAGATTTGATAAATTAATACATTGCAAACTGTTTTCATGTTTTGGTATTGTACAAGGTGCATACATGATATTATACTTACACACATTATTATAGCAGATGTCTCAAATCAGTGAATTAAGAGAGGGTAGCTATATACTATTTTATTTTTTATAGATGAATTATATCACAGATTCAATAACTAATACTTCCTACATTGTTATCTTCCTATTGGTTGTCTATAGTACTAGAAGCTGACAAAATATCTTGTCCAAACAATATTAGTGCAAATCTTGCTTCTCATAGAATTATGCAGAAGATGGCATATTTATCCTAACTGTACTGTTTATATACACACATCATGATTCTTCCATTGTATACCCCTTTTTTTCTCTAAATCTGTTAAAGATGAGCACTCCATTGTCATTAAACCAATTTGGGTGCCTGAAATTAGTGACACAATCCAAAACAGTCCAGGATTCCACAACAATAGTGGGTTATCTGAAGATGTTGTTGACTGCAGCCATTTACAGTTCAAGTTATTATTATGGCCCCACATTATATACCTCATTTTTATACTCATATGCTGGATGGTTAAGACTAAGATAGATCAAGCCCTATATACCAAAAGATGTTGCTTTTACTTCTGATGATGTCAGTGAAGTCCCCTCAGGGTTTATCTTGTAATTCTGTACCTTAATCTGTAGATCCCTTGTCTGTGTCATCCATGCAGATGGATCATGGCCAATGCTTGACCAGTTTGCTCTCTTTGAGAGCCTGAGAGAAAGTTTTCTCTTCATGGGACTCTCCCCAGGCACACTATAGATCATCAGTCTCTTTCCTCTGTGGCTCCATAATCTCCTTGATCAGAAAATTTCTGGCACAATTTCTTCCAGGAGATTTCATGATGTTACAGTATAGGTTCTCCTATGTCCTGAGTCTTCACTGACCTTGAAAGGCTAGGGCTAAAATGTTGGCTGGCCTTGTGGCTCTTCTATTTCTCCAATTTTGATCTGTGAACTTAGGTTGTTAACCATTCAGAAGAAAAGCTGATTAGTACCCTGCGGCATATGCCATTCAGTTTGCCCTAACTATCTGACTCAATTCTTTTTAGTTGTTGTTGTACATTTCCATTTGTATTTCTTCTTTTGACTTCTTATACTAGGGAGACTATATGATATTTGCAAATGTGTGTCTGGTTTATTTCACTTATGAGTATATGTTCAAGTGGCATCCACTTCTATATAAATGCTTCAAGTTTATCATTCTTTATAGCTGAGTAATACTCCATTATATAGAAATACCACATCTTTTTCTACCATTCTTCATGTGACAGACATCTTGGTTGTTTCCAAGATTTGGCTATCGCAAATTGTGCCACCATAAATATAGGTTCACATATATCACCATGATACAATGTTTTCAGTTCCTCTATGAAACTTCCCAGTAGGGGGATAGCCGGATTGAATGGAATTTCCAGTCTTACACTTTTGAGGAGTCTCCACACTGATCTCCACAATGGTTGTACCAGTCTACATTGCTGTTTTGTGAACAATGGAAAGGGAAGGGTTCCCTTTTCCCCACAACCTCTCCAACACTTGTTGTTGGTTGATATCCTTATGAAAGCCATTCTTTCTGATATGAGATGGTACCTCAGTGTTGTTTTTATTTGTATTTCACAGAAGGCTAGTGATGTGGAGCATTTTTTCATATATTTATTTGCTTCTTTAATTTCATCCTCTGAGAAGTGTGTATTCATCTCAGATGCCCATTTCTGAATTGGGTCTTTAAATTTGAGGGCACTGTTATGTCTTAGTTCTTTATATATTCTAGACAGCAGACCTTTGTCTGATTGCTTATTAGGATTTTTTTTCAAAATTTGTGGGTTGTCTTTTCACTCTGTTGACAATTTCTTTTGATGTGAAGACTCTCCTTAAAAAGAGTTGATCCCAGTTGTTGATTCTTTCAAATGCTTCCTGTGTAAATATATGTTTGTTCATGAATGCTTTACCTACCCCTATGTCTTCAAGAGTTTCTCCTACGTTCTCTTCCAGGAGATTGAGTGGTTCTGTTTTAATGTTTAGATCTTTAATCCATTTTGGCTTTAGCTTAGTGCGTGGTAATATACCTGGGTGAAGTTTTAGTTTTCAGCAGGTAGCAAACCAGGTTTTCCAGCACCATTTGTTAAAGTGGCTATCTTTCTTCCAGTAGGCTTGTTTGGCCCTTTTGTCTAAGGTCAGATGGTGAATGTGATTGTAAATGCCTCTGCATCTTCTAATCTATTTCGTTGATCCACAGGTCTGTTTTGATGCCGATACCATGTTGATTTTATCACAGTTGCTTTATGGTATAATTTCAAGTCAGGAATTGTGATGCCTCCTGCTTTGTCTTTATTGGCCAAGATTGCCTTTGGTATTCTAGGTCTTTTGTGGTTCCAAATAAATTTTAGGATTGATTTCTCTATATCTGGGAGGTATGTTGTTGGCAGTTTAATAGTGATTGCATTAAATCTGTACAGCAATTTTGGGAGTATGGCCATCTTCACGGTGTTGATTCTTCCTATCCAAGAGCAGAGAATATATTTTCATTTTCTGAAATCATCTATAATCTCTTTTCTTAGGTTGTTGTAATTTTCTGTGAAAAGATCTTTGACTTCCTTGGTTAAGTGAATTCCAGGGTATTTGATTTTCTGTGGTGCTATAGTAAAAGGTATTGCTTCTATTGTATCCCTTTTAGTGTGCTTGTTATCTGTATAAAGGAATGCTATTGACTTTTTTTTTTGTTTGTTTGTTTGTTTTTGGTGGAACCAGGGATTGCTATTGACTTTTGAGTATTGACTTTGTATCCTGCTATGCTACTGAATTTCTGTATAAGTTCTACTAGTTTCTTCGTGGACTTTTTGGGGTCTTTCAAGTAGTGTCATGTCATCTGCAACTAGTGATCATTTAAATTCTTCTTTACCTATTCTTCTTCCTTTTATTTCTCCTTCTTTTCTAATGGCTGTTGCTAATGATTCCAAAACTATATTGAACAGGAGGGGTGATACAAGACATCCTTATGTTGTACCTGATTTAAGAGTAAAAGATTTCCATTTTTCCCCATTTAGGATTATATTAGCTTTGGGTTATCATAGATGGCTTTTATCAAGTTAAAGTAGAGTCCATCTATTCCAATTTTCTGTAGGATTTTGAACATGAATGAGTGTTGGACTTGTCAAAACTTTCTCTGCATCAATTGAGATGATCATGTGGTTTTTAGATTTCAGTCTATTAAAACAGTGTATTACATTTATAAATTTTTGAATATTGAACCATCCTTGCATCCCTGGGATGAATCCTACCTGGTCATGGTGTATGATTTTCTTGATGATTTGCTGTAGTCTATTTGCTAGGATTTTGTTGAGTATTTTTGCATCTATATTCATGAAGGGGATTAGCAAGTAGTTCTCCTTTTTGATTATGCCTTTCCCTGGTTTTGGAATCAGTATAATACTTGCCTACAGAAATGATTTTAGGAGGATTGCTTCCTTTTCAATTTAATTGAAGAATTTATGGAGTGTAGAGATTATATCTTCTATAAATTTCTTGTAGAATTCAGCTGTGAATCCATCAGGACCTGGACTTTTCTTTGTTGGTAGGTTTTTTGTTATGTTTCGTATTTCATTGGCTGTGTTGGCTTATTGAGAGTTGTTATGTCTTCTTGATCCAGTTTTGGTAATTTGTACCTTTTGAGTAATCTATCCATTTCTTCTGTGTCTTCTATTCTGTGAGCGTAAAGATTCTCGAAGTAACTATTGATAATCTTCTGAATTTCTGCTGGGTCTGTGGTGATTTCATCCTTTTCATTCCTTATTGCATGTAGTTGAATATTTTCTTTCTTCTTTCTGATGAGGTTGGCTAGGGGCTTATCAACTTTATTTATTCTTTCAAAGAACCAACTTTTTGATTTGTGGATTCTTTGAACTGTTTCCTTCATCTCAATTTCTGCTCCAATCTTCATGATTTCTTCGCATCTTTACACTCTGGGTTTCATTTGCCCTTCTTTTTCTAGATGTTGGATGTTCAACATTAGGGTGTTTATTTGTTCCTGCTCTGTTTTCCTAATGTGTGAGTTCATAGCTATGATTTTCCCTCTAAGAACTGGTTTCATCACATCCCATAAATTCCGGTAAGTTGTGCTTGAATTTTCATTGAATTGTTGATATTGTTGAATTTCTTGTTTAATTTCTTCTGTAACAAATTGATTACTGAGTAGGGTGTTGTTTAATTTCCATGAATTTAGAAGGTTTTTCTATTTTCTTTTGCCATTTGGTTCTAATTTCTTTGCACTGTGGTCAGATAATATTCATGGGATAATTTCTGTTTTCTTCCACATACTTAAGCATGACTTCTGGACTAGTATGTCATCTATTTTGGAAAATGAACAGTGTGCAGCTGAAAAAAATGTGTATTCAGTTGTGGTTGGGTGGAACACTCTGTATATGTTCACCAGGTCCTTTTGTTCCAAGCTCTGCTTCAGTTCTGCTACTTTCTTGCTAATTTTTTGTCTGGTTGATCTATCTTTTTGAGATAAGTGGTTGTTAAGGTCTCCTGTGAAGATTGTGGTCTTAGATATTAGGTTTTTCATATCCATTAATATTTGTCTTACATAGTTGGGGACTCCTGTGTTTGGTGCATAGATATTTATGAGTATTACCCTTTGCTCTTTAATTTTTCCTCTGACCAATATTTGATCATTCTTAGTTTGAAGTTGAGACTGTCTGAGAACAGTGTTGCTACTCCTGCTTTTTTTATGAGGTGCTGGGGCATGTACTATTCTTTTCCATCCTTTGAGTTTGAGCCTATGTAGAGAGCTGCGAATAGCCGCGCCTGAAAGATGGTGCTGGCTTTCTGCCTTCCACCCCCATCTGGGGGTGAGTGCTCTCCATAACAAACAACCTACTGTGGAGAGCTGCGCACAGCCGCACCTTAAAGACGGTGCTGGCTTCCTCCTTTCACCCCCACCTGGGGGTGGGTGCTCTCCATAGCAAACAACTTCTCATTTGGCTAAGGCTAAGACTAGGGTGTTGCTTCCGTGTACCTGGACCTATCGGCTGTGCCCACGTGGCACTCCGGGGTTGGACGCCCACTGGTTCAAAGCCGTGAGTGGGCTTCCCCTCGGAGAAGAAGCAGGAAGAGAGGCTAGGAAGCAGGAAGGAGGAAGCAGGGAGGCTAGCTAGCAGGGGAAGAAGATTGTATAGGGGTCCTGAATAAACCGCGGAAAGAAGAGCTGGTTGTTGCGTCTTCCTTGCCAGCGAGGTTGCACATGACAAGCCTGTGAATGTCCTTTTGATTTAAGTGTGTTTCTTGTATGCAGTATATTGTTGGATTTTGTTTCCTAATCTACTGTGCAAGTCTATTTGTCTTATTTGGTGAATTGAGTTCATTTACATTGATGGTTATAATTGAAATGTGTTCACTTACGTTTGTCATAATATTTACCTGGTGTTGTTTACTCCTGTGTATCCTGTGCTTAATTATCTTTACTGTTTAGTGGTTTTCTTCTGCTCTCATTCATGGAGTTCTGTTCATTGTGGTCTCTCTTTAGAACATCTTCCAGCAGGCTGTGTAGGGATGGCTACATCATCATGAAATTCTTTAGTTGTTCTTTGTTGTGGAAGTATTTCACTTCTCCATCACACTTGAAAGAGAGTTTTGCAGGGTATAATAGTCTGCGATGGAATTTGTTTTCATACAGAACTTGAAATCTGCTCCATTCTCTCCTTGCTTTCATGGTTTGTGTAGAGAAGTCAGCTGTAATTCTGGTGGGTTTTCCTTTGAATGTGATCTGCTTCCTCTCTCTAGCAGCTTTCAGTATATTATTCTTCTGTTGCATTTCTGGGATCTTGACTATTATATATCTCGGTGTGTTTTTAGTTGGGTTGAAGTTATTGTTCTGTATGCTTTGGTAACCTGAATGTTGGATTGTTTCCTCATATTTGCGAAGTTTTCTGTGATTACTTCTCCCCAACTTCTCTGTATGTCATTTGTATTGACTCCTTCATTCTCATTGATGCCAGTTAATCTCACATTGTTCATCCTTACATCATCTTGCAGGTGATGGAGTATTTTTTCCTGCTTTCTTGCTATTTTTAAGAGTTCCTTTCTCATTTTTTCACTAGCTGTACCAGCGTTCTCAAGACTTGAAACTCTGTCTTCACTTTCACCCAAAATGGTTTTGTAGACTTGTGATTGATATTTTTAGTTTTTCTATATCTCTTTGACTGTGTCTCATGTGTTTTGTTCCTTTTCTGTATTTCTCATTCAAGCAATCTGTTATATTTCTTATCTCCTGTATTTTTTTTTATCTATATCTTCTTTACAGGTAGTTATTAATTCTTTTTCTGCAGAATTTCTTCCAAATTGTGTTTCCTCTGCATATTTCTGGACTTGTTTCTGTATTTCAGATGCTATGATTTCAAAGAATTCTTTTTTGATTTTAGAAGCTATTTCTGCTTTGAGTTCTTCATGACCTTTCTGCTGTTGTTTCCTTGCTTCTGACGCTGTTAGTTCATATGTTTCAGCTGAAATAGTGTTCTCTGCACTTGTTTTGGGTGAGCATTGGTTTTCCCCCTGATGTTTCTGCATTTGATTCTTTATTTCATATACTATGTATTTAAATATTTCTTTTTTTATTTCAGAAATTAATTTTTGTCTGAGTTCCTCTATACCTTTCTGCTTTTGTTCCTTTGCTTCTGTCTCTGTTAATTCCATTTCAGCTGAGCTAGTGTCCTCTGCATTTACTAGTGGACTCGAGCCCTGAGATTGCATTTTTCTCCTTGACTTTTTCATTGTGTGTAGCACTGACCTGTGTAGCTATAACCTTAGCGTTTAATGAGATTTGGTTGCAATTCTATTAAGTTTGAGATTATCCAGTTATGCCTAACCTGAATCTAGCTGTTGTGTTCAGTTCCTTTTTTGCTGCAGCTCCTGTGGTCCCCCTCTTTTGGTTCCCTGGTCAGGCGAGCAGAAACTGGGATGCAGTGTGAGTAGTGAAAGTTCCCACTATCTTGGCTGGCTTTGGGGCAGGGATCCGGAAAGTTGCTGGAGTCCCTTCTCGTGTAACAGGCAGGTTGCTCTCCAGATAGGCGGGCCTGGGCATTGGTGGGTTCATGCCCAAGTTGCATTGGGTCTGGGGCTGCAGGACGGAACCGTGTATCATTGGGAAAAGTCAGCATGGTTTTCATAACCTGTTGTTTTACTTATGGTCATGTTAACAGTATTGATACCTTATTTTCATAGTTCAGTCTTCAATACAATGAAAGAAAATCTGTCACTAACCTGTACCTGGAAAACTAACCACTCAGTGCATACTAATTAATTTCATCATGTATTAATAAAGAAAATAAATGAAAAACACTTGAGTTGCCAAAACAAATCATTTTATTATTTAACTAATAGATTTATTACCATTTAAATGTTTTGTTTTGTTTTTAACCTTATGAATTTAGCAGGCATTAATTGGGCACTATTTTAGAATTTAACAAAGACAGAAAACATACAATTAAGTGAAAAAATTTGTGTATTTTAGATTTTTGTGTGTACTTGCTTTACCAGAATGTACCATGAATTATATCTCAAATTTCTCACTGGGAATTTTGTTCTAATTAAAAATTGTTGTAGTTTATGAAGTAATAACAACCTTGTTAGTTCCCCCTTCGATTTTCTCAAGAAGTTGACTTACAAATTGCTTATTTTTATTTTTAACAATGTAAGAATTATTGCTATTTGAGGTCTATAACCTAGTAATAAAAGAACAGAAGCATTTAAACTGATCACAATCCAATTAATCAAATACACCAGAATTTGTTGGGTCCAGGACACAGCTCAGCAGCACAGTGCTTCTCTAGCAAGTGCTAGGTTCTTAGTTCAATTCTCAGCACAGGAATAAAAAGAAAAGAAAAAGGGAAAAGAGGTCCTGGTCAGACAGCTCAGTGGATTAGAGTGCCTGCTTAGGCAGATACAGCGATTGGGGCTCGATGCCTGGCAGGTGGTGCTGCCCCCGCCCACAGGCACAGCAATCCGGGCTGAGCGTGGCAGTGCACACCTGTAATCCCAGCCCTTGGAAAGCTGAAAACAGGAAAGTCACATGAGTCCCATGCACTAAATACATAACAAAAAACAAAAAACATAAAAATCCCAACAACCACAAAGGAAACAGAAAGACAACCAAATTTGTTGCTACAAGCTAAAACTATCTTGTTCCTATACTCTTCAAAGTCTTCCAGAGCTGTGACTGTAGCACGATGATAGAGACTTTTCTACCATGGACAAGGCTCTGAGTTTTATCTCCATGATAGACATAAATAGAAATGATACAAAAGTTACCAAGCTTAAATCAATGAAACTTTCTTAAATGAAATTGTTGATTATAGTTTCAAACAGTATATTCAACTATTTTCTATAGTCCATCATTTATTTATTTATTTATTTATTTATTTATTTATTTATTTATTTAATACAGAGTCTCACTATGCAGCTGGGACTCCCAGCGATCCTCCTGTCTCAGCCTCCTCAGTGCTGGGGTTACAGGTGTGCACCATCACGCTCAGTTTCAGTGCCTGGCATGGCATGGAGATTGAACCCTGGTCCTTGAGCTTTCCAGGCAGGAATTTAGACCTCTGAGCTGTCTCCCCAGCCCCTAGTCCATCTTTTATAAAGTCCAAGAATACAGCATCCCCTGATTATTTCTGTTATTTAATTGTTCAATCATTTTTCATAATCATACATTGGGCCAGGAATTTCCATAGATGACATGAATGCAACTATAAAACAGAATACGCATGTTCACCTATTTAGAGACTAGTAAGACTGTAGTGGATAAATAAATGAGTTAACTAAATATAGCAGGAGAAGAATAGGTATTACGAAGACATTTATGACCTTAACAGAATATTTTGTAAGGGACAAATGTCTAGAACAAAATGTTAATTGAATTGAGCCCTTATGATGAACTGGGACCTGGTCAAGTGAGAAGAAATTAAGACTGCTTTCAGGCAAAGAATAACCATGTAGGAGGAATTAAAAGCAGACAAAGGATTGAAATCAACCCTAAATCGCTTCTCATATCTGGCACCAACTATTCTTGCTGGCTAATTCTGAAAAGACTGAAGTGGTGCACAGGTGCAAGATATAAGGACCCATGTTAAATATGGAAACATTCTTGAGATTCATCTTAAAAAATTATAACTGAAAGATTTTTAAGTAACCATGCCCTTTAGTTGGAAAAAAATCAACTTCAATTAATCCTAATTAAAAAACAGTTCAGTAAACAATATGAGAGAAAATCATGCCCTAAATATATGTGATAGTAGAGTAACAAAAGGCACTGAATCGTTTCCAGGATTCGCAAATTGGATCTGGCAAAGCCAGAGGTACGATTGCTATAGTGCGCTAACTTGTATTGCTGTGATAAGGATATACTTAATCTTTTAAATTTAAGGTATAACTTTAATTTGAAAATAAGAAAACAATTTTAAGTATAGACTTTGAGAAGTTTTGACAAATTTATGCACCCATGTAACCACATATAAACTATTTCTATCATTTTGTTACTGAGGTTTTGTGTTCTTTCTGGGAGTTCTTTCCAGGCAGTCATTGACCTAAATAAAGAATTGGACAAGAAAGAAAAGAAGTAATGAGGTTTTACATTTATTAAAAGTGTGCATGTGGGTCAATTAAAGTAAGAAAAAGAATACACTGTGTGGAGGACAGTCTAGCCAAGAGGACCACGGCAGCCACAAACTAAATGGCCACCATCTTTTAATCCATTTTGAGGTCAGATGTAGGCTGTCCTATCAAGAATCCTTTTGATCTTGTACCAGAAGAATGGCAGACAGCATTCTTTGATTGGTATCAGTTGCAGGGTTTGGAAGCTCTGTTTTACATGTGTCCTGGCTCTCCGACGTTGACAGGATAGGGCCACTTGCACAGAGCTATGTTGTAACCTAATCTGCCTCAATCCCAGAAAGCTTCTTCCTGACCATTTCTAATCTAATTTCATCTCCTGATGGTAAATTCTGTATTCACACGTTCAGTTTTGTCTCTTCTTAAACTTAATGTCAGTGGAACAATATATTATGTAGTTCTCTATGCTTGGTTTCTTTTATTTAGAAAAAAACATGCCTTTAAGCATTAGTCATATTACTGAGATTATTAATAGCATTAGACTTTTCATGACAGGAATTCTCTATCATTATAATTTGTTTATTGTCATTGATAAATATTTATATTGTTTTCAGTGGTTGTGCTCTATGTAAAAATACAAAACAAAACAATACAAAACACTTTTCTCTTAAGTGAATAATTATACTTACCAGGTCAAAAATGGAGCATATATTTTCACTGATAAACTAATATTAAGCATATCACAAAATGATTGCCTTTTTCCACAGTTAAAATTCTACTTGCTTCAAATCTTTTTTAAAACCTGCTAGTCAAGCTTTACTTTAGGTGTGTAAGATGTCTCAGTAGAGTTGAAACTTGTAACTCTAGACGTTATACATTTTGTACTATGGTTGTTTCCCACTCACGTGTCTTCTTTCTTCTTGCAGAAAGCATCCATTTAAAGCATCCCACCAGCTCTTACTGGGCCGGTGAGATACCTCAGCAGGCTAAGTGCCTCCTGAGACAAGCACAGGGACTGGGGCTTGATCCCCGTCATCGCACGCCACACGGGCCCTGCCTTCGGGCATGCTGAGCTGGCTGTAGAAACTGCGTGGAGTGTGGCTTCATTCAAACGACGCTGTAATTTCTTAAGTTACACTTTTATTGTTTTCCTCATAAATGGTAGTTACTTAGATTTGGTGTCTTTTAAACATTTTTTATACCAATGTTGATGAAAGTAATTTTGTACACTATGTTAAAGAGAAAGATCTTACTATCTTTTCTAGGTTTTGTAATAGGTCATGCTAGCCTCAGTGCATGATACAGGAAGTGTTTTATCTGGTCCAGTACTCTAGATGAGATCATAACATTACTCTAATAAATATTTGGTAGAATTTATCCCTGACCTTAGTCTCATGCTTTAATTTCAAATATTAGCTGTTGGTTCAGTTTATTCAGTAGGCCTGTTTTCAGTTTACCTACTTTTCTTTGTGTGAATTTTGTTCAACTTTTGTCCTTCAAGGAACTGATCTATTTTCTCTAAGTTACCAAATTTTTAGGCAAATAATTGCTCACAGAATCATTACCTTTGTCCCTTGGGGGATCATTTTATTTTAAATCCACATCTTAACCTGCTTCATTTACTAACACCATTTTCTGGCTTAATTAAACAATTATCTCTGAATTTGTATTCCTTTCAGTTCCAAGATAAATCTATTAATGTTTATTTGCTTTAAAATTTAGTGTTCATAGAGTTGTAGTCATGGCCCAATCTCATTTCTAATATTATCTGCTTGTTCTTGGATTGCTTGAGTAAAGTGTTACACCACACACATACACACACACACAGATATATATATATATATATATATATATATATATATATATATATATATATAAAATTTTACTATTGCATATTATAGGTTTACATGAATATGTGATATGTGGGTACGATAGCATTAGATCTTTAATGTCTTGGAGAAGAACATGTGAATTTTTTTGTTTCATATTTAATGCTATAGTTTATATTTAATTCTTAAGAATTCAACACTGCATATAGGAATAAGCAACAAACATGCAATGGATAGGAAGTGAGAATGTCTATGTCTTTCTCTATATTTCAACCAAATGAAATGGTTAGTTACCTCTATATTGTTTATTCAGAGAATTAAATTTCTATAGTAAGTATATTTTTCAAATTTAACAATGAATGATTAATTTCAGAAATATTTATATATGTAATATATTCATTAAGTTTCAAAAATCTTACTCTAAACTATACAACTAGACTGCTATACAACGATTGTCAAATTACTAATAATGCCCATAAAAATTACTTAAAAATATTAAATTGACTCTAACTTATCTGTTTTACCTGTATTGATTGAATATTCATTTTCTTCATTTTATGCTATGACATAGGTAAATTATAATATACTTTAATGGGCACAGACTTTTTTTGTTGTTGTTGTTGAGGAAAGAACTTTATTGAATAGAAAAGCTTCTGTCGGAGAGGGACAGAAGGGGAACCCAAGCGGGTTGCCCCGGGCACAGGCTTTATGTTAAATCCTACACAACAAAATTTAAAATAACACTCCTTGTTTATCTCCAATATAAAAATGTAACTTTGACAAGTGAATTATTATGTAAACCATAAACTTCTGAGGATATATCATTTAAATCATTCGTACACTCGACTATAACTGTTTAATTACACTTTAGTCCTGGTTGTAAAATAATTTTTGTTCTGGGAAGATATCTCAGTGGTTTATGGGCCTGCCTAGCAAGTGCAAGGCCTGAGTTTGATCTCCTGTCCCAAATAAATAAACAATAAATAAATAAATTATTTATTTACTGTTATTTTTCAGTGCGGTCAATAAACATAGTTTTCTAATATAATTTTAATGTCGTAAATTATTACAAAATTATTATATTTCTTGCTTTCTGTGGATCAAGTTAGCTATAATCAGTTAAAAGAGACATGTGATCAAACTAATTGACCAGTACAACAAAGAATAGTATGAAAATAAAAACTACAGAATAAAATGTGGTATTTGTAGCAACGGACTTAAACACACTTTGTGCTTTACATCTCTTTTCCTCCAATTGGTCAGGAAAATAGCACATACAGTAATCAAACACCAGTCACACCAACAAATATGCATTTCCCTCTATGCTGTGCAGAGAACAGTATGGAAGGCCAGCCACCACCCAGTTAGGGTAAAGAAACCCACAGGGCACTGGAATGAAGAAAGGTAGTGGGATAAAAGATATGAATGTTGTGTTACAATACACTTGGAGGATATTGAAGGGAAATTAAAATGTATTAAATGCTCAGTATGGTTCAAGCATAATGCTGAGTCACTGAACTTACAAGACACTGGTAAGGAAGCTACTTTCGCGATCCTGTGCCAGAACAAGGATGCTGTGGTGCACGGAGTGAGGCTCTCCCTTCATCCTCTCTTTGATCAACTAAAGTGAGGTCTAATTTCCCTGTTATGTGGCTCCTACAATTTCCACTGCAACTAAACTACATAAGAAATAGTTTTTCTTAACTTCATTGAAAATTAATGATTACATAGCATATTAAAAATTGTAGACAAATTTTGAAATGTGAAAGATATAAGACGTAGACTGAGTGAATTTTAGAGAAATATTTCTGAAATGAATACATAGCATAAAATTAATAATAGATTTCATATTGTAAAGAAATTACTTACAGACCTAAATGAATGTAACAATAAAAATTGTCCCAAAATACAAATGAAGGAGAAAGAATTTACATATCAGTAATATGTAATTCACACTATGCCAAAATCAAGACTCTTATATTCATATAATTAGAATTCTCAAAGTAGAATGGGGTGAGCAATAAATATTTAAAGATTTAAAATTTCTAAATGTAGTTGAACTTATAATACCACATTTCTAAGAAAAATGAAACTTTTGTACAAGAAACTTGAATAAGCTCATAGCAAGATACACAAAAATGAAATTGTTCAAAACTTACTATAAAGAAAAAAAATAATTAAAGTATTTACATAAAAATATTAGCTATGGAAGAAGAAAATTAAATAGCATCATATTCCACATTAGAGAGAAAAATAACACTAAGTGCATAAGAAATTAGACTAATTAATTTAAAGGACTGAAAGAAAAAAAGATTTGTCCTCTTTGAGTTTTATACTTAGCAAATATACCTCTTAAAACTAAAAGTAAAATATTTTCCAGTTATACAAACTCAAAATATTCTAATGCCTCCAGAAATAACAAAGATCATAATCCAGAA
Organism: Ctenomys sociabilis; assembly: GCA_004027165.1. NCBI lineage: Eukaryota > Metazoa > Chordata > Mammalia > Rodentia > Ctenomyidae > Ctenomys > Ctenomys sociabilis. The sequence continues at coordinate 17,348 of PVKA01020865.1, read as the reverse complement.
GGCTAGAGAAGTTGCTGTATTGTCCTGGATGAAGAATAAAGAGCTCTCAAGATGATAGTTATGCAGGAAGGACTATGTAAAACATATTAGATGAACCCATTTATAAGGTCATTAAAGACTTCTACGAAACCGTATCTATCTTATGTCTGGTTATACACATATTTTTTCATGTATGTGTGTTTGTGTGTGTAAAAGATAGGGAAAAAGTAATATAAAGTCAATGTAAAATGGAAATGTACTTTCTAAAGTTTCTAATACTAGGGGAAAATATCATACCACATCTTTTAAGTAGATTGTAAGTCAAAGATTCAGTATAAATCTTAAAACAAAAATTAAGCATAAGCAATATTCAGATAATTAAATATTAATTAAAAATGAAATGCTTCAAAACAATTGAAGTAAGAAAAAGTATTCATAATAGTAAGGAATTATTAAGAATAAAACACAAGATAAATACTGGAAGATATACTAATACTTAGCAATTTTTTCCTTGTATGCTTAGCATCTGTTGGTTATCTATTGTCTATTGGTATCTAAACTACTATGAATGATTAGATGGTTTGGATACACAAATGTTTGTGTCTGGAAAAGGCAAATGGATGTGGCTGGAAATTTTCCTAACCGCTGCAATTTTCACATTGGACAAGCTGCAAGCTGCTGTTTGAGGTTTTTGTTTTGTTTGTTTGTTTATTTAGGGTCTCACTACACAGCTCAGACTCACAGTGATACTCCTGTCTCAGCCTCCCTAGCTCTGGGATTACAGGCATGCACCACTACATCTGGCACGGCATGCCCAGGATCCTGCGGTGCCAGGAATTGAACTTGGCAACTTGCACTTGCCAGGCAGGTGCTTAGATCGTCTTCCCAAGTACTGTTTGCTAGCTTTTCTCATGTATACCCAAGAGATGTGGCAGACGTCACCTTGGTTAAAGAGAATGAGTAATATAATCAGTGTAGATGGACAGTGTACAGAAGCGACCCAAGAACTGTTATTATAATTAAGGCAAAAAGGAAGCACGCAAAACCTAAAATAAGTGGTGATATAAGGAAGATTGGATCAATACGCCGTGCTTCTGCATAATTCTATGAGAAGCAAGAGTTGCACTAATAGTGGTTGAACAAGATATTATGTCAGCTTCTAGTACTATGGACAACCACTAGGAAGATAATAAGGTAGAAAGTATTAATTATTGAATCTGTGCTATAGTTCAGCTATGAAAAATAAGATAAGCATACAGCTACACTCTCTTAATTCACTGGTTAGAGACATCTGCTATGATAATGTCTGGAAGTATAATATCATGTACGTACCTTGTACGATACCAAAACATTATAAAAACAGTTTGCAATATATTAATTTATCAAATCTGTCCTGTTAATTTGTCTTGACTGCCACATTGCTATTTGTTCTTCAGATAAAAAAAGGAGGATTGGTTGAGTCTTCAGCTAGTTTTTGAGAACACGTATACAGAACAAGGGAATTTCATAGGTAAGTTTAGTCAAGGAAATATAATTCACAAGCTCATAAAATTAAACATTCATTCAAGATGACAATAAATGAGGTACTGGAAATACAAAATGAGCAATTTTCAACAGTAGGGTCACATGTAAAGTTACAGAGCTTACAGTAGACAGAGAAGAATTTGAACATGTTAGAATTTAGAAATATTTTAGTGATATAAAAGGTAAAAATTAATAATCAAGGGGCAGTGTGGATCAGCAATAAGAGAAAAGATTCTTTAGGATTTTTTTTTTTCTTTTTAAAGTAAGAAAATACATGTCAAGTTAGAGGAGGGATGATGCAGAACTAGGCATAAAAGCAGTCTTCAGTTGTTAGCAGCTGATTATGGATTACGAAGAGAAGTGCAGCCAGGGGTGATAGCGCACACCTGTAAGTCCAGCCCTTGAGAGGCTGAAGCACAGTGCTTGCTGGGAGTACAAGGCCATTCTGGGCCACCCAATGAGTTTAAAATTGTCAGTTCAAGACCATAGTGAGATCCTGTTTCAAAGTAAGTACATCTTCTCTTGTAGTCATTTTTTTAGAAGCTGAGAATTTATGCTACAAAAATTGCATTATGATGACCCAAAGGCTCCATCTCATAAATGAAAACAAAGGTGAACTAAGCTATAAACAGTATGTGTGTCTAGCCAGAGGATGAAATTGCCCTTTAGGCTTCTGTAATACATCAATACACAAAGGGGAGTCACTGATTTGGTCTCTGTAACTATGAGAAAACTTCATGACTACGTTTCGCTGGAATCATCTTGTGTTTCCAAAGAAAAATGGGGAAAACAAGTATGGGACCATAAAGCGAAGAATTTAGGGAAAGTGTGATTTAAAAAATAAAACAGATGGACAGGAAATTTAGACTGACAATGAAGTCTCAATTATCTGAAATTAAATAATCCAACAAATTCAAATAATTTGAGATCTATGGCAATTTCTTACAATTTATGTGATTATGCATGTAGGTAGAGTACAGTGTATATAGCTGTAAGTTATGTATAGCTGCATAGGTATATGTGGTTGTACAACAAGCTAAACGTTGCAACTAGATATGGCATTGCACTAATATATAGGACCCTTCTACATATTCAAGGAAACTGTCATTGTAAGCATAAACAGTTGAGAGTCAGGGATTCTTACAGCCATATGGTTCAAATCTATGTTCTCTCTACTCTTGCCTGAACTTCCATTCATTACCCATGAGAATGGCATTAACTACTGCCCACTAGAAACTTCATGGAAGATTGCAATCCCTGCATGGCTATTTCTACACAGAATGGTGTTAAAGCAGGGATAATGAAGTTGGAATGGTGGCATGCTATCTAGCCGTGGGAGCTACAGTTGATTGATATTTCATACAATAATTGATTTTATAAAGTCTTGGGCTAACCCTAGATTTTGTAATTCAATGATATATGGTAATGTCTCTTTGGGAATAGTAGACTATTAATATCATTTATGATTCAGGGGGAAAATCTAAGGGATTAAGAGACATTAAGAATGTTCATGTGTGTGTGTGTGTGTGTGTGTGTATCAAAACAAATATGTGAGTAGATTAAATTGGAAAATATATTTGAATGCTGCCAACATTACAGGCATTGAGAGTGTGGCTCACATTGATGTTTCTGGCTCCTTAACACCACAAGACAAAAGAAAACAGAAAGAAACCAAAAATAATATTTAGTAATCAACATAAAATGTAGGTAAAATAGCACTGATACTTTCCTTCTTCTTTAGACCAAGAAATAGTAAAATAACTTATTATTCACATAGTTTTTAAATGTACAATTAATCTGTAAGTCCCATTAATATATATACCTTTAATTATTTAAATCAAAAAACTTCAATATATAAAGTATGTTTGCTAATTTAAGAAATGTTTAAATGTCCTGTAATGACTGATTCTTAAGGGTGTAGGGAAATGCATGACAATTTTGAAATTTACAGTACCACTCCAACATGTGAGAAACAAAATAATCCTGTGGATCTTACTAATCTTATTATAATTAATAAAAGATACCTGGTTCAAACAACATGCCTTCCTTCTTATTTGCCACAGCAATGACAGAGTAAACACAGTTAGAATATCACGTAAACATGGCTCATCTAAAAGTACAAAATCATGATAGGTAAAACCAGAATTGAAGAAAGAGTATTTGCATACCACCTAGTGGTTGTTCTCAAAAACAACATTTTTTTCAAAAAATTATTTAAGCTAATACAGTATATATGATTATGAGTTACAGTATTAAGTCATTTTCTCCTCTCTGTTGGGAAATGCCTGACCTCACAGCCTAATTGAAGAGAAGTTTATTTTGGTTCACAGATTTTAGAGGATGCATTTCATAGTTGGTTGGCTCCAGACAGTAAGGGCATGATGGAAGGATTTGGCAGAGGACGAATTCCCACATTGTGGCAGTCAATAATTAGAGAGTGAAGGGAAGACGTGGAGAGAAAGGTACACCCTAGCAAGCTGTATCCCCAGCGATCACCCTCCACCAGGCCCCAACTGCAATGGCACAGCCTAATCCACTGTAAGTATAATGTCTCTACAACCCAGTGACTGCAGAAGCCCCACCTCTAGGTACCTGAGTTTTATTGGGAGTTATTATAGTACTAAAATATAAGATTATCCCCTGGCCTCCAGAACACTCATGTCCATCTCTGTAAAAAATATGTTTAGTCCATCTCTAAGAGTTACCAAGCTCTTAAAAGTTAAAAAATACCATAGATGTCTAAGTCTTCCTTCTGATATTTAAGGCAAATTTGTAGTATAAATCTGCATAAAATATCAGTTAGATGCTTCTAACTGATATATTGGCACAGAGTAAAAACTGCCGCTCCTAAAGAAAGAAATGGGCAGATAGAAAAGAATAAGACCAAAGTAAGACCAAAAGCCACCAGCAAAAAGACACTGGGCCCATTGATTCCATGTCTGGCATCCATGGCTGGCTCTGGTGAAATGTGAACTGCAAAGGACTCAGGGGTCCACCCCCACAGCATCGCTGATTTCACCCCTCACAGCCATCTCTTGGGGAGGCTTTGCTCGGTGCATGGGGTTTTCTCAGCAGGCGTTCGTTCCATGTTCCTGGCTTCTGCAACTTTCTGGAGTATCCACGGCTCTTTCAACTTCACTCTCACTGCTTCTTATAATGCCCTTACAGAACATTGCCTGTTTTCTCAGGCCTTCTTCTGAATTTTGGGTGGAAAAAAACTCTCTGATCCTAAAATTGTTGTAGTCTACATACCTTACAAACAGCATTACAGGAATGATACTTTATTCTTCTACCTCCTTGAGCAACGGTCATTACCCTTCAGATCAGAGACCTCTTAGTGCTAGGCTAGCCAGGCATTGTAAACTGACTCTTGTGGAACAAATTCCCTAGAATCCTGTGAAACCAGCCCTTCTCCAGCAGGGCAAACTAACACTCTTTTTTCAAACAAATAATTTATAGGTTTCCCCTTTCAGCCTAAGATGGAGAAAGACTATTGCTGATTCTCAAGATAACATAAAGACATCTCAAGATGCCTTCCTGTTGTCCTAAATGAGGCAAAGCTCTGGACATTTTTTTCTGGTACTGTGGATTGAACTCAGGACCCTGTGCTTGCCTAGCAAGTGCTTATTCTACTACTCTCTGGACCCTTGACTTGTTTTTAATGCTGATCTCTATCATCCCAATTATATAAGCCCTTCCTTCTGGTGAAGGTGCTAATGGTTTACATCAGTTCTTTGTTCTTGATTTCCACTGGATTTGTCCATAAGCACAGACTAGTACCCATACCACAGACTAATTATTGAGCTGCTTTAAAATAAACCACAACCTTTAATCTCAATGTCTTGTAGAGTCTCAGGACATGGATAAATGTAGACTTGTTTTATACCAGAGCATCACACACACACACACACACACACACACACACACACACACACACACACACACGCCTTGAATGCAACCATGAGTTCCCCTTGCTCCCACATGAAACTCCCTGAATATATATTGGTCTCTAACATATTTGACATATCTTGGCACAAGATAAAAATTGTGGCTTTAACTCTCTGTTAATAGTGCATTTCTATTAGCACTTTAGCATTCTGAGCACCGGCCAGAATCTTCTTCAAACTTATAATAATATAGGCCTCTCTGACCAACATCTCTAAACGTTTACAAAGTCCCTTAAAAACCTAAAGTTTTCTAAACTCTGTGCTCAGCTATAGTCATAGCAACAACTCCACTCCTGCTAGCAAACTCTGTCTCAATCTTTTCTTTATGCCTGGAAAAAACACCTGCCATCTATAATTGAATGGAACAGAGGCTTATTTTGGCTGACAGTTTTAAGAAGATACGATTCAGAGCTGACTGCTCAAAGAAAAGAAGGAAATGGTGGGTGGTCTCAGCAGAGGACAGCTTAATCCATCTCAGTGTGTGGGCAGGGTGCATGGTTCTGGTTGAGGACAGCTGTGGACATCTTGGTGTCCAGCACAGAAGGTGAAGGAAGGAGGGCTGGAGGGAGATTCACCCCTCCAATCATATTAGATTACTGAACTACTTCTCTTGACAAGGCCCCGGCTCCTAACAGCACATTCAGCTATGGATTCACTAGTAGATTCATGGACTGGTAAATGTAACCCTCCCATCATTCAGTCACCTTTCATAGGCTCTACTCCTTAAAACACGAACCTTCTGAGGGAACATTCTAGATTTAAATCAGATCATTTACTTAAATATAATTAACACAAGTATCATTCCATATGATTTTAAAAAAAAAGTGATAGGTGTGTTTTTCCTAACATGTTTAGAAGTCATCCACTATAAATTATAATTTTTGATTTGTTTAATACTTAAAAGGAGTTTTAAAATTGCGCTGACTGCTATTTACCATTCTTTTCAGATACTTAAGAGTCCTATCACTTCATTATAATTGAATATTTTCTGTTGAATTTTAAAACAATTAATGATTCTTCAGTGTGTTCTAACAGTAGACAACACAATAAAATGACCAAAACCTTTGACTCTTATTACTTGCATTAGATAAGATCATAGTTTACTATACAAACTTTCTTTGGAGTCATGAATAGAGATTGTACCTCAGTGACTATGTCTCCAAATTTTGTGACTTAAGTTAAAATACAAGTCAAGGGCCAGGGAGATAGCTCAGCACTTGCTGGCAAGTGTAAGGTCCTAAAGTCAATCCCTGGTGCCACAAAGAATTGTTTAGACTGGCACTGGTGGCATGTGCCTGCAATCCTAGCTCTTGGGAGGCCGCCAATAGGTCTGTCCCTATGATTCCAATCTAGTAGGGAGACCCTGAGCACCCTGTAGACCCTTCCCTAAAAATAAAAAAAAAAATACAAGTCAGTCATACAGTTTGTCTCTGTGGTTTTAGAAAATAAATGAATTGTTAATTATTTAAATAAGAAAAGTTTAACAATTCATTTTTTCCTTCAGTTAATTTATGTTGGAAGCATTCAGTTCCTAAGAAACACCACAGCCATCGGTGTCAGTGACAATACACAGTGTTCCAACCAAGGAAGCAGAAGGCACTGCTTCTTGATGAGTGTGTGGGAGAAGGCATTGTCTATGGCAAAGTTGACAGCAGAAGTAGCTTGTGGGCTCTGCTACTAGAGGGAAATCAGAAGAGCCCAGGGATTCCTACCACATTCACTTGGAATAGATCATATTATGAAAGGCATGCTGAATCCTATGATAAAAATAGAATGGAGCACTTTAGTGGAGTCCTCAGGTGGGGGCCTACAAAATTGAAAGAAAATCTGTCTTAAGGCTAAATTTCTACTGTGTTAAACTTGCAGGGCAGAAGGTGTTTTCACTTTTTTCTACTCAGACCTCTAATTATAAGAGATGGAAAGAGCATGATACATGAATATGTTCTTACAACTTTGGGGTATGGATTGTGGGCACCTGAAACTTAAGCCGCATTGATTCTGACATGCTTCAATGTTGGAAGCATACAGCATTCATGTCTTTTTCTAAGACAGCTTGGCTTAGCTACCATTAATGTTTGGAGTTTACAGTGCAAAAGAGCAATTCTTTTCTAACACAGAGTTTGCTGAGGAATTCAGAGAACTAAAGATCTGTAACTCCCTGAGCTTTCCCCAGAAAGCAGAATTTGAAGAAAGAAGATTGCATGCAAGCATTTTATTTGAAAATGATGTAAGAGAACAGGAATAAGAGATGAAAAAAAAAATGAAAAAGAACATAATGTGAGATCTTTCATAAGGTGGATTCTTGAAAATGTTACTCTGGAGAGCAGCTGCCCTCCATATTTTGGAGAGCTGTAGACAATCAGGCAGAATTTATCCCCCTAGAATGGTCCTCTGACAATACAAACAAATAGACACATAAACAAAAACCAGAGAGAATTTTTCTGTCAGTGGAGCAGTACTACTTACAATGTAGCATAAAGGAAAACCAGAGAAACTTTAAGAGTAAGGACAGATCAATACAATTACGTTATAAAAAATAAGTGTAAGATTGCAATAGAACTCCATGCACTAAAACCACCCACAGGGAAAATATTTAGTCTTTAATATTTGTGTTTCCCTTCAAAATCAGATAAGTGAACAATGCTGTATATTTTTATATTGCTTTATATTCAAATAAAAAAGGGTACTTATTGATTAGTTTCATGAATGAAGAGATTGAGACTTAATTCTACCATAATGTAAGTTCATAACATTGACTGAACAACTGAACCAGATCCTGGTTTCCTGTCACATTTTGTAAAAATAAAATTTGCTCTGCAAATTTAAGGTTTCATAAGGAGAATATAAAAACACTTCCCTCAACTTCAAAAGTACTTCTGAAAAGTAAATATGCTCATATGTTGTTTCAACCTTCTGGTATCTGATGTTTTTGATGCACAAGAATTATCTTCTAATTGAAGAAAAGGAATCTTTTAAATATTTTTGCTAATGGATATCAACTAACCAGAAAAATCAGAGCTTTCCAGACTTTGACAAGTATCCTTATTTTCTCCCATTATGTTCTAATGTTATTGATTATACAACAAAAATTAGCAGGCATCCTGTGGTCTGTCCTGACTGAGGCTGTTTTCTTCTAGAACCAAGCATTCAGAGGCCATTTGGGGAGTTTCCCTGGCACTGAATCTGGGTGTGCGACAGACTGAAAAACTCCACTCAACACCCATGGTGCTAAACATTCCACATTCTAAATATGTAGCTGGAAAGCTTCCCAGATTGTACATCTGCCTCTCTAATTTACACCTCCAAAGATAAGGGTGAGCAAGGAAGAGGTGAGAAGCTTTAATGAACTACTTGGAGCCTCTGCATTTGCTGTGGGAAACTTCCCAGCACACACCAAAACCAGGCAATGGGGGCCTGGATGGTAAACAAATATTGGAATGTTCAGTTGCTACGATGTCCACCTCGTCTCATTGACCAGCATATCTACAAAAAGTGAAGGTGATTCCCGACACTCCTTTCTTCCTATCTTCTCCCAGCCCTCATACAATACCCTTTTAGTCACAAGGTGAACATTTTCTAAATTCTTCCACTGCTTGGCTGCCAGAATGCTGGTCCTCATGTGACTGGGGGCTAAGTTATTTGTGCACATTTGGTTTTCCTTTCTATACTCTGGGTACTTCTTAAGTAGAAACTGTGGGGGGTTTTCTGGTATCAAGGTTTTGCCTTGAAATTAAAATGCCTAAATCTATAAGATAACACTGGCAAAAACAGAACTTCCAAATCGGCTTGTGAAAAAGAACAAAGTCTGTAGACAATAACCTCCTTATTCTTCAGTCCTAATTAATGGTGCTTCTCAGCAGGCCATTCCTGCTGTGTATGGTGTGAAGATAATAGTCTATTACTTCTGTGGTAGGGGAGGATTTTGGATTTTTATTTGACCTACAGTAACCCTGAGTATAGCATTTTCTAAATTGTAGTGTGTTATGACTTTCTTGCCATTGAAAATGCCTTTTCATTTGTCCTGGTGTTCCTAGCTTTGCATATGGACTCAGTTAGACTCTGGATAGAATTTACTGTACTTGTGAAAGTGAAAAAGAAAGAAAAACAATTCTATGTTTATTTTATTAGCCCCTGACTGAAGTATACTTAAATTTCAACATAGCATAGAATTTTTAACCTCAGTATTATTAGCAGAGTCTATGACTTTTTCATGGATGGAAATCAAAGGTGTTTTCATAACAAGTTTCAGTTTTTGCACATCTGTCAAAAACAGTCAGATTATTCATTCACTTTTTCTAATTAGGAAATTTTTTCCAAGTACAATAGATATTGAAAAATCTAAAGATATCATTTTGTGCATTTAATAAACACATATGTTGCTGTATGAATGCTTTGTTTTATAAGCTATCTATAGTTCCATATAGTTTCATTTACATGTCTAGGTAGCTTATTTGTGCTATCAAATATTTCAGTGAAAAATTTATCATACTTTCCGAAGGTCTAAAGGAAAAATAAATGAAATACTCCCATTAGATTTACAATACACTTTACCTGCTCTGGGAAGCCTCCACAACCTTCCCTATGGAAAGTTTAGTATATTACTCTGTGTGCATTTGTTGCAACTGTTTTCTATCATGTGAAGTTATGTTTTCTGCTCCTCTTTTAGACTGAGCTCTGGGCAGGCAGAGTTTCTATTCGTAAGATAGTGGCTCCAGCAGAACCGGTGTGGAGCTGGGCTGCTTGTGGTCCCAGCAGACTCAGCTCACTCCGATCCATTACCAAATCCTCCATGCATTAGCTCTTAGCAGTGTGATTCTACGCAGATTGTTCGACCTGTAGGAACAGTGAGGGACCCACTCTTCCCAACTATTGCACCAACTGAGGGAGAAGGACTGCAAGTTTGAGGCCAGCTTAGGCAACACTGCAAGATTCTGTCTCAAAACAAAACACAAAACAGAGTGAAATAACCCAAAATACTCCAGGTTTCTAAGCTATAAGATAATGCTGGTTGTTGCTTCCTGCATTTGTGCTAAGGATTATATAATAAAGCACACAGAACCATGCCTGGAGGAAGGTAAGCACTCAATAACTGTTAGCAGTCACTAGCCTCATTTTTATTAGAAGCAGCAAGAGTAACATTGTCATTGGTGATGGTAATGGAGGAAATAGCAAACTCTTTGCGACTCTGGAGTCTAACACAGCACTTGCTTGGAACAGAAGAAGAACTCATTGTTGAATGAATAGAGTAGCAGGTAGCCTTTTCCTTCACCAAGTTATAATAAATGTGGTGTACCTACTAACATAGACAGGCACATAAGTCAGCAATCAATCGGTAGTTTATACAGTCTGTATAAACTATAAGCTGTGTGTTCTATGTGATCCCAAGTCCCTTCACAACTCTAAGGAACAATTTCTCATGTTGAGAGAAACAATGAAGCAGAAGCACACATGCCCAGGGCATGGATGGAAGTGTTTTGAGATGCCTCAGAGGGATGAGATGCTGACTGTTTATGGACGAGCTTGGCTATGTAAGTCCGACAGCTGTCCTATCGGCTGAAAGCGTGTTCATGAGGCAGCGCAGGGCTGCAGTTATTATCCCTGATGAAGTGTAGCCAACCAACCCCCTGCCGGACCTTCGCATTTGAACAAATCCTTCACAGAACGTCTGAGACAGCTGTCTCAGAGCTAGGCCCTCAAGCACATCCCCACCCTGACCTGGAGACTCACCAGAAATGGGCTTTAGGTCCATCGCAGGATTCCTCAGTCAGCACCTCCCTGGCTGAGGCACAGCCCCATGCCTTCCAAATAGAAGTGACAGATGCCAAAATTTAAAAGCAAATGTTCTAGGAAATTTTTTTGGAGAAAAAAAAAAAGATAAAATAATTTGAAAAACATAGAGGCACAACAGTGATCCCAAAGTTATTGAATACAATTTTAAATTTAGAATGTGAAGAAGTCTCAGGCGGGGGAGATGGTTCAGTAGAATAAGTGCTTCCCTGGGAAGCACAGGGTCTGAGTTCAATTCCTGGTTCAAAAAAAAAAAAAAAAAATGTGGAGAAGTCTCAACTCTCTTAAATATTTTATGAAAGTAGAAAGAAACTTTTAAAAATCCAGGAATAATTAACTATTTTGGTGGTTAATTGTGCATAAACCTGTAATGTGGTGTTTTTCTGTAGAAAATCTACCGATAATGATAGACAATGGATTAAAACTGATGAATTATGACAGAATCTAAATTAAATATATAGAGAGACCAGGTCTCTACTATAGAACTTCTGCTATAATCCTTTGGTATTTTAAAGCTCATTGCAAAGTTCCAAAAGTATGTTTTGTCTTTAAATATTTACATACTGGGCTCATTTGTTTTTTGTTTTTGGTGTAACTGGGAATTGAACTCAGGCCCATGAGCTTGCCAGGCAAGCGCTTATTCTCCTGAGCTATCTTCCTGGCCCCTGTGGCTCATTTATTTATCAATAATTTTTCCAGAACCTTGGTTTCATTTTACTTATTTTTATAATTTGTCAAATGTATAAATAATACAATCATTATTGTCTAACTTAATGGAGATATGAATTATTAGATACGGATAAGGTACCTTCCTGAATACCTAAAGGATTTTATCTGATCTCAGACAAAACCAGAAGGATATTCTGTTCTGTCTTTTATTGATGCTATTGGCAGAGATAGAATATTGAATTGGATGAGCAACTACTGGTTTAAATATGTGTTTAAGCTGAAATCCTGAGCTGAGAAGGGTGGGCATGCCTATAATCTCAGCATTGCAAAGGCTGAGGCAGGAAGATGGCTGGCCTGGACTGAAATAGTGTGTTCCAGGCCAGCCTATACTCCGCAATGAGACCATGACTCAAAAACAAAACAAAAAACCCTGTCAAACCTTTCAGGAGCACTCTCAGACTGAGAGGCTCTGCCTAGAACAGGAACCCAATCTACTGGCACATGCCGTGTCCCGTCCCTGCCAGAGCCTAAAATGTCCATAGTCATCATTTACTGATTTTAGATAAGATATTGACTAAGAGAAACTAAAACATCCTGCAGGCTGGATCCCAAATAGTCATTTATCTGTTTCTATTGAATCACAATGATGCTTTAGTTCATAAAATATTTATTCATTAGTCAATAAAACATACTAGCTTGATTTGAATACCCAAAGTATAGTGGTAAAAAAAATCACAGAATATAATCTCTGAATTTATGAGTTGATAATTAAAATAGCAAAAGTGCAAATTAAGCTGTCCAAGTCTTTTAGTGACTATATCATCACTGTTAGCGCCAACCAAACAATGCTTAGAGGAACACCTTGTTGATGCTTTGGACCATGTAGGCTGTACTATGCTTCATGGTTTGACAATTTATAGAATGAAGGTCTTCTTGCCAAACATTTTCATGATATTACAATGCATCTGGTGGCTGCCTCCCAAACAATATATATTTGATACTTTGTGAGTCAAAATGTGCTATCTTTATAATCGAAGGCTCTTACTTACATAATCTATAGCCTCTGAGGTTATTCTCTGGAAAAGATAAAGTTCAGATAGGAAGAGTATATGAACGCACTGTCCTCTTCTCCTTTGTCAGTAGCAAACACACCCTTAGGGATGAATGTGACAATGTGGTTTAATTTCCTCATTTCTAGTTCTCAAGGCTACTCTTCCTTGGGGGCACCTGATGGGAGCTTCAGAAGGGTTTTGTTATGTGCTGTTTTAATTTCACTTATACTGGTCAATTAATTATTTAAATGTTACTCAGTTTCAATTTCAATTGAGGTGTTTTCCTTCCAGCTACTTATCCTTGCTGCAAAAAATGTACTCAGAAACCTTAAGACAGCTTTGGCTTTCCTGCCCTCAAAAAATATATTTTTAATTTTTTTTATTTAGAAGATTTTAAAGGGGTTACCTTAGCAACTGCTGCAATGTGCTTATTCTGTTGGGGTTTTGTTAGTCTGACTTTTTATAGCAATGTGATATTAACAGAACACAAGAATCTCTTTATGGAGCAAACTTTTAATCTAGGTCATACATATGTTTCTCAGAGAATTCTTCCTCTATGACTTCACAATTTTTCTATACCTGTGACTTACTTTTTAATTAATGCAATTCTAAATGAATCTTGACATTTTTAAATGAAGAAGATGTTATATAGGCAGAGGACAAGATGGCAGAAGGCATAAAAATTATAGCATTTGGATTTAAATATAGAACATTAAATTGGGGGAAATACCTGAAATGATAAATAAAGGTCATGCTTATGATTCAAGGGATTCTGAGAGCAGAAAAAATAAATTCTACTTTTTCAAGCAATGTTAACAAAATTAGGCTCTGAGATATTTTTAGTCATTTGCAGTACTTGCAATATAATAAACAACATACTACATATCATATCTCTTTATAGCTTATAAAGAAACATCACACTATTTTAAGGAACAAATTAATAACCATACTTCAAGAGGTATGCTATTTAAAGAACTAGAGCTTATTTATCTACACATTTGGAAATGCAATATTCTCAACAAATACATTTCATACTAATGTTTGTATTAACAAATGCCAAAGTGTGGATAAGTGTGATTGTGTGTGTTTTGTTTGGTATCACAAGTATATAACTACATTCTTGCTTTGGTTAAAGCCTTTGGTATTACTTCTGTCTCAGCAGTAGGAATCAGACAAAATACAGGATCATAAAGTATAATTATTTCCAGGGTCCTGTCTTAGCTGCTGGCTAGTTGATCTTTTACTTTTGAAAGAATGATCATAATAGGACCTAAATGTGCAGCTCTGATCAGTATTGTGTCCTTAATCCTAATCCCACTTCTACTGCAATTTGAGAAAATAGTTAAATTTGCACCACTGTTTGCTGTATTTTCTTGTATGGAATGATGTCACTGCACACGGCGATACGCAGAAGGGCCTTTAGGCTGCTTGGACGCCTTCCTGACCCCAGAGGACAGCTCTACTGCCAAGCATGCTCCACATTGGTACCCACAATCCCCCGCAGAGCTACAGTGCAAGATTCTCTGGATGAACCTTTGCTCTTCTCACCTACGACCATGGGATTGCTTGAGTTTTTCAGGGTTAACTTCGAGTCTTCATGGTTATCTTGTTTCCTGTTTTTGTTTCAATGCTTTCTTCAGCCTGCTTTTGGCACTGTCCCTCTCTTTAATTTGCTAAGTCAGTGTAGTCTGGAGTCAGCATGAATCTTTTGAAATTGTAGATAATTTTAATAACCAGGTTTAAATAGAATTGTTATGTAGAGCACTATTTTAAATCATTTATGTAATACCAACCTAAGGTATGGTTGTATAATACATAGCCTCATTCTTAGATATTTCTGTATGGTATTTCCCAAGACAGTAGGATATTCTTTTTCTCTCCCCCTTTCTCCCTCCTTCCCCAGCCCTCTTCCCATCTTCCCCTTCTTCTTCTTCCTTCCCACCCATTTTCTTTTCAGAGGCACATTGACTTTGGTCTTTTCAGCCATTTCTCCCATATGTAAGAATAAAATTTTTTCAGCACCTGTAACAAGCCCCGTGGCTGCAGAAAGTGTATTTTATCAGTTGACTGGAGGATTCCATCATAAAGACTTGTCAGGATGTTGCGGTTTCCATAGACACTAATTCTTCTGGTTGCTGACTGAAAAATCTCAGGTTTATTTGTCATCTATGACCTACCTCAACTTCTATATTTAATGTAATCTTGTGAAGTTATCCTTTTTAAATAACCATTTCTCTTGTGTGTCCCCTTCTTTTTATTCCTCAGAGGAGCTTTCCTACCTGGAGCAATTACAAGATGTGTAAGAATGCCCAGAACACCACACTTGATAAAGCCCAGAGTTCCAGCCATTGCTCCACCCAGAAAGCATGGAATATTCCAGAAGTTGAGCTCTTTTTATTCACTTACGTCTATTTTCTAGAAAGTTGGACTTTGCTACATTGTGATTTCTGAATAAACCTTTTATAGTTAGAGGAGTTTAACAGGAGAATTCACATTTCATGTACACATAGATTTATAAATGCAGTATAAGATTTATAGACCAATTGATGTGTGAAATTAATGGGAAAGGAATTGTTTAAGAAAAAAGAAAAATCTGCTATTCAAATACACTGCTATTACACAGTGGCATGTTGGTCCCTCTCAGGCTAATCTCCCCATTTTCCACTGCAGCCTTTCTTGAAACCCCACAGAAGGGGAACAGCAGACATCTCCGTTCTCTGCTTCTGCTTCCTGTCTCACTTGTCTACAGTGCACACTTTGACCACCAAATACATATTATTTCTTTCTAGTTTCTTTCTATAACTCCTTATATCCTCAGCTCTATTTTTATTTTTATTCTATTTTATTTTGTTTTATTGGTTCTGGGAGTTGAACTCAGGACCTCACGCTGACCACGCAGGTGCTGTGCACTGCGCGACATCACCAGCCGACTCTGCTCAGTTTTTCCTGCTGTTTTTATCTACACATTGTATTTTTAATCCCAGACTGGACTTTTTTTTTATCATAAGTAGTTTCATTATATAACACAAATGTACAGAAGTTATAAGTGTATTATTGAAGATAAGCTCCCAAATACAATGATATAGCTGCTCTATATAGCTACAGCTAGGATATTATTAGCATCTTTAGATCTATTTTCATGGGATCTCAAAATCATTGTTCCTGCTCTTGTTACTAGTTTAGCTGACACTGACATCCAAACTTACAACATAGCTTTTTTGCTCTTATGAGGATCACATAAATGAAATTAAACTGAGTATATTTCTGTCTCTAGCGTCTTTTGGCAACAATTATTCCTGTGTCAGTCATCTGTTTCTTCTTGTTTAATAATAATTCACTAAGTTTTCGCCTCTACATAGTAGTCTTTTACACTGATACAGCATAAGTTGTTGACTCTAAAATAGATAAACCTTGAGATTATTTCTAACTGTTTCAAAGTTAATGCTGTAAATCTCTTAAATATTAATTTCTTCTATGGTAAATCTATAAACCCGCCTTTCTGCTAATTGTGTACCTTAGAGTTAATGCTAGATCTCAGAGAGGGCAGATGTTTATCATTACGAATAGCTCTTACCAGGCTGTAAAAACACTGCTATTAGGACCTGCCAAATAGCTCAGAGGATTAAGGGGGATCTGTCCCCAGGCCTGCCATGCTGGCTCCACCCCCTTGAGCACTGAGACAGCAGATTGAGACTGGGCACGTGCCTGTAATCCCAGCACTTGGAAGGCTGTAAACAGGAGAATCACTATTAGTCCTATCTAGTAGTGAGACCCTGAGCACCCTGCAGGCCCTTCCCAAAAACAGAGAAAAAAATAAAAATAAAAATAAAGAGCACTGCTATTTACAGTCTCATTAAAGGTATATGAGACTTTGTGTTGCTCCAGCTGTTCACCAACATTTATGGTTTCTAATTGTTTTAGTTTTGTGTTTGTGTGTGTGTGTGTGTGTGTGTGTGTGTGTTTTCACTCAGGTCCTTGTGCTTATCAGGTAGGTGCTTAGACCACAAAGCTGTCACCTCAGACCTGACTTGCTTGTATGTGCTTTTTAAAAACATTTCCTTACATGAAAACATCACAAAACATCCTTTTCCTTTTTGCCCTTTCCATAATAAGTTTAGTTGTTGGAAATATGTGGTTGTAATGCAGATTACTACTTTTTGTGTTTTTTCTTCAAAACTTCCTTATCAGAATTTTCATTAAGGTGTACTTCCATGTATATTTTAATTAATTCTTAGACCGTCTAGATCCCTGAAATTTAATTTCATTACATGAGATGGTAGTCAAAATACATGCTTTTCTTGTACATTTATTTTCTATGTTACAGTACACTGAATTTTTTTTCTCTGCTTGTATCAAGTGCCATATTTACCATAAACTAAATATTTCTGTA
>PVKA01020864.1:0-39601 GCA_004027165.1 Ctenomys sociabilis | reverse complement strand
TCCACCTGGTCTGTAATGACTGTCCAAGCCGACATGTGCCCTTGCTCACCTCGGTAGGTGGGAAGTGGCCAGCCCTCTGCTGCTTGCTGGATGCCAGCGAAGTGGGAGGGGTTCACGTGAGCTGTTGGGCTTCACGTGGCTGGTCCTGGGGTCTGCTCTGCTCCCTCCTGCTCCCAGACACTGTTGTCTTCCAAGATCAGGTCATCCAGTCAGTCCTCGCCTCTGTGGCCTCATGAAGGGGAAGCAAAATGTAGAGCTGATGCGGAGTTGCAGGATGGCCTCAGCCTCCTGGGTGGGGACAGCACTGGTGTCACGTGTGTGAGTGTTGGGGATGGGGCCCGGCAGGCCCAGAGGATGAGTGCTGTGGGTCCGGCACGATTCTGTCTGTTCCCATCCATCCTTGATCACGTGGGGGAGGTGTGGCCACAGGTCTGGTGCTGGCCTGTCCGCTTCTGTAGGGAACAGGTGCTCTGGGTTCTCCTCTTTCCGTGATTTGTCTCTCCTTGCTCTTGTCCCCTTTCTATTTTTTTTTTCTTTCTTATCTTTCATTTTATTTCTATTCAATATTTCTGGCCATTAGAGAAATGCAAATTAAAACAACACTAAGATAACATCTTACTCCAGAAAGAATGGTCAACATCAAGCCATCAAATAATAACAACTGCTGGGGAGACTGTGGGGATCAGGGAGAAAGGAACGCTTCTATACTGTCGGTGAGAATCTAAGCTACGACAAACACTACGAAGATCAGTATTCAGAACAGTCAAAAAATTAAACATGGAAATTGCATTCAGACTAGCTATTTCTCTTCTAGCAGCCTTCCAAAAAGAGTTAAAGTTATATTAGAGTGACACACATACACCCATGTTTACAGTAGCACAAATTTATAACAGCCAAATCTTAGAAACAGGGTATATCCCAACAACAGATGGAGAGAGAAAGAAAATCTGGCATTTATACATAGTGGAGTACTACTGTGTCATAAAGATAAATGTGTAAGATGTTTGTAGGTGAATGGATGCACTCAAGACCATGATGTTAAGCAAAGTGAATCAGACACACAAGTTTATTGCCTCATTTCTCTTGTATGAGAAACCCAAAGGGTAAGTAAGGAGCGTAACAGAGAACTACTGGGAAGCGGGAAGAGCAAGTTCAACTGGGAGGGGGGAGGAGGGAAAAAAAGGAGAGGAAAAGAAAAAAGAACGGAAGAAAAAAAATGAAAACAGAGCTTGTATAAGTGTGGATGGAAAGAGGGGTTTTCAAGAAAGAGGGAGGAAATAGGGAACAAGAAAAACCAAGGTGCATTATAAATGCATACAAATTTCCTGTGACGAATGTGGTCAATGTTCACATGACCACTAAACACTACTAAAAAAGTTTAAAAATATCAGACACAAGTTTAAATATGACACGATTTCTCTTATGTGAGAAACCCAAAGTGTAAATGAAGAACAGAAGAAAGGATGGGGGACACGATGTAGGGGGGCAAATTACAAGTGGGGAGGGTAGCAAGTGGTAGAGAGAGGATGGGGAAGGAAGACAGAGAGATTCAAAGAGGAATCTAAGGAAAAGTGCAAATAGATCTCTTTCAAATGGGAAGGGGATCGAGAGTTGGAAGGAGCAGAGAGGGGTGGAAGGAGAGGGGGTGACAATGCATGGTGACGTGTTACATACATGTACAGACCCTCACAACAAATGTAATTTCATGTACTGAAAACAAATGCTAATAAAAATAATAGTACATGCAAAAAACGTAGGAACTTGTAGTTCTTACTGGATAATTATGGAGTGCAGCATATTAAGAATTACATCTGTTTTTTTTTGTTTGAATTCTAAAGGTTAGCTTTTGTTTTAATCTGTGAAATGTAGTCTATGTTTGTGGAGCAGTACAATAAGGCAGGAACTTTTAGAACTTAGGATCTGTCAGTGAACCAAATGATTGCTATGATTTGCGTATAGGGGTGGAACCCCCCCTGTGTTCTTGCTCTTTGCCACAGACATGAAAGGCCGCTCTCTGCTATGTGCTGCTTTGCCTTGGACCCAGCTGAATATGGACTGAAATCTCCAGTAACTTTGAGATAAATAAACCTTTCCTTCTTTCAGTTTGATTGTTTGTTTTTTTGTCCCAGAAATGAGAGAAGAGTAAACAAGACTCTTGTGAAGAAGGTTTTCTTTTTATTTTTATTATAGTACTAGGGATTGATTCCAGACCCTTTACATGAAGCTACATGTCCATTCCTTTTTGATTCTGTATTGTGATAGATGACCTCACTAAGTCTCTGAGTTGACCTGGCTGAGATTTTAATTTATGATCCTCCTGCCTCAGCTTCCAGTAAGCCTGGGCTCATAGCAGTGTGTTCCCATGGCTGCCTGGATTTCTACTCTTAACATAATGTCCTAACTGGATGGCATAGATCAGTTAACAGTAAGCCTTCTGAATACATGTTCTATATTTCTTGTGATGTATGCTACAGAATATGGAGTAAGAATTATAGGGGAGGATGACCAGAAATTGCAAAGAGAATGGGTAGGCCATTTTACTTTGGATACATAGTGTTGAAAATTGAAGAGAGACATTTGATGAAGAAATTGAAGGAAAGGGTTCTCAGGAAAAAGTTGTTCCAGTCAGAAGAACAAAGCAGTGCAGCCCATTTAAACCTAAGAGCCAATGTGTTTGAGGAGGGGCTAGAGGCCCATGTTGGTGTGGCCATATGCTTGTGACAAAAGGGGCCTGGCTACCTCAGGGAGCACTTGCAACCCAATCCTGAAGGACACTGGAAGACATCATAGAAAGCTGGGCTTCCCTGGGAATGAAAAGAGACTTGTAAAGGGATGTGAAGCATAATTTGAGCTTTTCTTTAAAGACTGACTTGGTTTTACATTCAAAATGTACTGAGGGACAGGAAGAGTGGTTGTGAGTAATTGGGTGCTGTATTGTCTATAAATAACAATGCTTTGTGTCAGAGGAAATCATGTAAGCTGGAACATGCACATTCTGTTTATCTTCTGAAAATTGTCATGATTATCCTTTAAAGGTTTGCCTTGCATTAGTTGAAGGTTGCATAGAAAGAACAAGATTAAGTATGGGTCTAATAGGGCTGAAAATACATAAGAATTGAAATTCCAATCAATGTTTTATGAAAGATTGCTATGAAAAATTATGAAAGCTAATTAGTCATTTGCTTGGTATTAGGTTGCATTTCAGCCACTTCTGTGGAGGTATCTACCTGTGGTTCACACATATGAGCTTGATAAGTGTAAGGTACATAGACAGAATGTAAAATTGAAAGACATCACTACAGAGATAATTTATAAAGCCATGAAAGTGGATAAAAAGAAAGTAATTAGATAAAAATCAGCATGTGGGACTGCAATATTAAGAAGCAAATTATCAGAAAATGGTAGTATGTTCTGGAGGTAAGTAGCAACATTATAGTAAGGAGGAACATAAAATGTATTGTATCTCTTCCTATGTTTAGCTTAAATATATGAGTACTAAAAATCGGGTATTGGTAGTCAACTCGGTAAGAGTATTTTTTGTAGAGTATTAGATTTAGACAAACTAGGAAAGATAAGTTGAAAACCAAGAATGTAGTCTTTTTTTTGCCCCCCAAAACTTTACTGTAAGGAAAGCAGAGAAACTGAGAGTTTGTTAGCTATCATGGATATAGTATAAAGTAAAGATCGTGGGGATCCTTTATAAAAGAGAAATAAATTAATAGCATATTTTATAGTAATAGCAATGAGGCAATAAAAAAAGTTTGATAATACAGACAGAACTGAGAGCTCCTGGAGTACCTAACCTAGGAGGGCTCAGAGCTAGTGAGCAAGGGAGCAGTGAGTGGTCTTCAAAAGTGAACATATTTCATTATCTTCTGGAGTGTTACTGATAGATAGGTGTGTGTACTGGTGACAAATTATTTTATTTATCTTATGATTGCTTTGGTTTTCTGTTAAGAGTGATACAAGTTCACAAGCCCAGAGTGTCATGGGTGAGGAGGTGCTTAGTTTTCAGAGGTGACAATGTTATTTAAATTCTTGCAACAAAGGAGTACAAATACATATGAAATTTAAAGTGTCATTGGCAGATAACATTAAAAGATTGCATAGACCCATGACCACCAGGAGATGAGTCAGACTAGCTTTTCTGCAGCCACCTTTAATAATAGTGAAACAGTCTGTCTCTAAATCCACATATTATTTTCAAGTGCATAGATAGAATGTGAGACATCCATAAAGAAAAGGCTATTAAAGTTGCCATGAAATTCACATTAGATTCTCCAATTTTAAAAGGATGAAGATCAATGGATTACTGAGAGGAATTATACATACATATATATATATATATATATATATATATATATATATATATATATATATATATATTTTTTTTTTTTTTTTTTTTTTTTTTTTTTTTAATAATAAGGCATTTTGTTAGGACCAAGACATAAGATGCAGTTATTGGGAAAGATATCTGGTTAGCCTCCACTTAGAGATTCTTTGATGTTTATAAGTAATAGAGATTGCTAGCATGTGGACCTTGACCTGAGAGGTGAGAGTAAAGATTGATATAGGCTCTACAAAGAAATGCAAGGGCAGAGGTAGCAAACACCAACTCTGTAATAATGGAAGTCACCAACTAGGCAGAGAGACTTTGAAAGCTCACCCTTTATCTTTCTTTCTTCCCTTTCTCTCTCCCTTTCCCTTCCCTTTCTTTTTTTTTTTTTGTTTTCTTTTATTTTCGTATTTAGTACAATGTCTATAGGGTTTCATTACACAGATTGGACTCCTGGTGATCATCCTGCTTTTAGCCTCTCATGTGCTGGGATTACAGGCATGGGCTACCATACCCGGTCTCACCATCTCTTCATGCCCTGGGGGTGGGACCAGCTTGGCATGCCAGGGGAACAAACCCTGGTTCCTATATCTGCCTAAGCAGGGTTCTTTAATCTGCTGAGCGATCTGGCAAGCCTATGTCCCACCTTTCTTACCCTGCTCATTGAAGATGTTGAATCTAGTCACAGACTCTCTGTTTCATTACCACTGAAAGTGGCTGAAGAAAACAGAATCATGCTGCTCTCACTTTAAAAAGTCATGGTCCTTGTTCTGTGTGGTCATTTAATGCTATCTGGAAATTACATAATAGGTTTCCAGACTTGATGTAATTTGAGAAAATCACACAGATCAGGAGCTAATGCGTTCAGAAATAAAAGGTGATGACATAAATGTGAATAGATGACAGCAACAATGGAAGAATTTGGAGATATTTTGGAAGAAGAGTGTGAATATTCTCAAAATTTTGATGAGAAGCTATAAATCTCCTAGCTTATGCCTGGCCTACAGAGGCAAAGATTAGTAAGGAGACAGACACTGTCATGAGAAGGTTTCAAGGAAAGCAGCATCTTCAGAGCAAGGCAGATTGTCACTGGAGCAGACCATGAAGAGGGTGTCTACAAAGTTGGCTAGGTATGGCGTTTTGCTGAAAACAGCTTCAATTTATTGAAACTTTAAGACACTAGGGAGAAGTGAAGGAAGGTATGGAATACAGGCATACAGAGACTTGGGGGACTTACACTCAAATGATTAGTGAAGATTGGGGAAGTTTGGGTTCCTTGATGATTGCCCTGTACTGGCATAAAGCCATAATAAATTCAAGGCAAACAGTGGCATGAAGATCCATTGGGAGGTGGGATCAGTGAGACTGAGCGTCACTGATAATGGCGATGATGGAAGTAGATGGCTCATGCTGATGGAAGTAAACAGCCCATAGTGACAGAGGTGTTTGCCAAAATCATGTGCTTAGTTCTGGGGTTGGCTCACTCTGACTTATTTTGGGAGAAGAAAAATTCCCCTTCTGGGTAGTTGCCCTTCAAATTTTTATTGTTGACAGATAAAGAAATTTCAGGAAGTTAGATTATGTTAAATAAATTTGTTTTTCAGTTTAGGTAACAAGAGCAAATGAGGGCCTGGGAGATAGTTGGGCCAGAGAGAGTGCTCAGTAGAATAAGCACTTGCTTGGCAAGTGTAAGGGCTTGAGTTCCTTCCCTGGTTCTGAAAAAAAAAGCAAACAATTCACTGGTTCTGCCAGAAGTAATGCATTTGGGCCTGTGAGATAGGTCAGTGATCTAAAGCACCTGCCTAGTCAAGCTTAGGCAGGCACAGGGGACCGCAGTTCGATCCCTGGCAACACATGCTGTGTCAGCTCTGCCTCCAGGGTGGGCTGATGTAGCCAAAATGATGATGGTGATGAGAAGAAGAAGAAGAAGAAGAAGAAGAAGAAGAAGAAGAAGAAGAAGAAGAAGAAGAAGAAGAAGAAGAAGAAGAAGAAGAAGAAGAAGAAGAAGAAGAAGAACAAGAACAAGAAGAACAAGAAGAAGAAGAACAAGAAGAAGAAGAACAAGAAGAAGAAGAACAAGAAGAAGAAGAAGAAGAAGAAGAAATGTATTTGTGTAAAATCATTGTACACCTCTCAGTTTCAAATTTTAAGGAAAATATAGAAATCATCAGGGTTTCTTTTTACAAATAATTTAACATTAATTGAAAGTTAACCATTGTACTATGAGGTGAATAATATATTGTCTTATGTAATTATTTCTTTTTTTTTTTTTTTTTTTTTTTTTTTTTTTTTTTGTCTTTTTGAGACAGGGTCTCACTATGCAGTTCAGGCTGGCCTTAAGCTCACTTTGTAGCTCAGGCTGGTCTCGAACTCACAACAATCCTCCTGCCTCAGCCTCCCGAGTGCTGGGATTACAGGCATGCGCCACCACGCCCGGCTTATGTAATTATTTCTTACAAAATTTGGAGAGAGTAGTTTTTATGCCTAGTTAACAAAGTGCCTTCTCTTTGGATAAGAACAGAAACCTCATTGTCTGCTCTGGAAAGTGTAAAAGTGTACAAAATGCATCTTTAGCTTTGCAGAAACTGAAGTGATGTGATCTAAACTTCGCTGGAAATTTTTCCAATTCTGAAGCTGGAAAATAGAGAAAATCATTAACAGAGAAAGCAAATGGAGAAAATAAAGAAAGTAGATATTTTTTTTTAATCATTGAGTAATAGACCCTAGAAATTTCATTGCCACTATCGAGTATCTGCTGTCAAGTATGCACGCTGGAGCCCAGCTTCCAGCTTCGTAGTGGCAGAAGCTAGACTGCACGACCAGCACCAGAACTGTTTATTGCTATAAAAAGCCATCATTCTCTTCTTTCCTTCTATCTTTTTGCTTGGGTCATTGAGCTGCTAATTTCGGCCAGCCAGTCTGTTGAAAGGAGAAGTTAGTGCTTCAATTTTTTTCTCTCTTTTAATTTTTATAACTTTTTGTGACCAATTTTGGATGCTTATATCTGGTAATCTGAAGAACTAATCTGAAGACAACAATATGCAAATAACAAACATTGTTGAATTGCTGTCATCTTGTTTAGTAAAATTCCATGTGACTTCTCTTTTTTTACTAACATTTATTCTCTTTAAAAATTAAAAAAAAAACCCTAAAAGAATGTAGGATCTAAAAAAAGAAAAGCAATTATTTTTATAGTGATTGGGGGAGCATTCTAGTTAATATCTTGCATGGCATAACTTCTGCAGTGATTGTAAACATTTAGCCATTTAATTCTGAACCAAATTTCCCTACTCTGCCAGTAATTCAACCCTACTTGATATCCTAACATAAAACAAAATGAAGAATGCAGAAAAATGGATTACTACAACACATGCATACTCCATTGAGTAACAGTACTGTAGAATGTGCTGTGTACTCTGTTTACCTCTTTAAATACACTCTCTACTTTTCTCTATTCTGACTTTGCTTAGAAAGCTGAGCTCCAAGACCTTTACGGACAGGCTCCTGGAGTTTCTTGTGGTGCTCTTAAGGCAGGCACTAGTGAAAAACTTAACTACAGAAACAGGAAATAATTGCTCCTAGTTTTCTTTTTTCTCTGAAAGGTAGAGAATTGCAAGCACTGAATTTACTTATCAAGGGTGACAAGTTTTTACACAAGGATTTATATAGGAAAGGCTGTTTAGTTTAGTATAGCAGGGTGATTTGCCTGAGGTGATATATAGCAAAGCACTACAAATGGGGTGGCTTGATCCAAGAGGCATTTATTTCCCCTCAGTTCTGTGAGAGGTAAGAGATTCATTTGCCTGAAGTTTCTTCCTCTTGGAGGGCTTAAGACAGTCACTTATGTGTGCTATCAGCAGTCCTCAGTTGGCTTTAACTTGCACACTTACTTCAATTTCTGCTTCAACTTCTCTGTTCCCCCTCAAAACTGATGTCAGTCATAGAGGATTAAAAACATACTTTGATCCAGTAGGACTCTTAATTATTTACAAGTGTTATGGTTGTTATTTCCAAACAGTCACATTTTGAGCCTTTGTAAAGGACATGAATGTGAACAGGTGGGGCCCTCTCTGTTCTAGCACACGTGGTACTAAGTTCTCTGCTCTGGCTGGCTCCATCTTGCAATGTGTCGTGTTTTCCTACTGGTGTCACTTAATCATGTTCATAACTTTAAAACCCTTTATTAAATTTTTCCCATTTTTCATAATTAAAGGTTCCATAACCAGTTAGAACCTGGATGACTATGGAGCCCCAGTGCTAATGCTTGAGGAATCCAAGAACTAAGGGTAGAATTTTTGTACTTAAGAGTAGACATGCTGTATCTAGTGAGAAGTACACAGAGGAGGAAAGAAAAGAATGAACCCCTCTGTGTCAGTTACTTTTCTTTTTTTTGCTGAGACAAAAATATCTGACACCCAAAGTTAAAGAGGAAAAGCTTTATTTATCTCACAGTTTGTAGAGGTTTCAGTGCATAATTAGCTGGCTCCAAGAAAGGGTGGCATCTCAGAGGAGAAACTGCTGGTGGTGAGGAGAATGCAGCAAAGCCTCAAGCAAGAAAGTGGACATCCTCTTTCTGTCTCTTACCTCATATCCAGGCTACCAGTATTGGGCTAGGCCAAACCAATTAAGGCACTGATTTAGTAATCATACACCCTTAATCCTATCTCCCTTGATCCTAGCAGGGCACCATGAATCAATCACATACTATCCCCACTTTTAACCATATAGGCTTTGAGGGGGCAAATGGGACAACTTCAGAATCTTAAATCCCTTAATCATGTAACAGACAAAAAGCCAAAGGTTTTTCTACAACTATAGAAATTTCTTAACAATTCCATTCTGGAGGCTAAGATACTTTAAAAACAAACTCAAATATTGATTTGGCAGGTGGCTGAAATGCAATATCAGTTCAGTTCACAGCCTTGCAAGGTCTCTTATAAAAATTTAGTGCATTGATGATGAACTAGTGAGAGCTTGAAGATTGAAAATAGTGAAATATAAGAAGGTGAGAGGGCTCAGCAAAAAGAAAGTCAGTGCAGCATTGGGCTTCCCATGCTAGGCCAAGCAGGAGAAGCATGTTAAAGGGATTTGCTATGGTCTGAATCTAAAATGTCCTCCAAAAGTCTCATGTGTATGAAAAAGGAGTGGAGCATCAGGGAGGCATATTCCTGAGTGGATTCATTTCTTGATGAATTCATTATTGTCTGTGGTGTTGGAAGTAGGACCTTCCGATGGACTCAGGTCACTGAGGGTGTGACTGTCCCTTCCCTGGTCCTCTGTTCTCTCTCTTTCATGCTGGCCTGGGATGAGGAGCTGTCCTCTGCCCATCCCTCCTGCTATTATGTCTGTCCTGGAGCCCACTCACCAGCAACTGAGTCCTCTGCATCCCATGAGTTAAGATGAACCACCCCATTAAGTTTTGAGTGTCAGGTATTTTGTTCTGATGATGGGAAGGTGGAAAATACAGGCTTACGTCAAAAAGAGGACAATATAATTATCGAACGGATTGCACTTATTTGTGTAAGAACAATAAATATTTTGGATTCTCCAAAATTAAATCTTTGAGAAACTTCTGTTTCCATGATAAGATAAAATTCATGCTAAAATAAAGAAAAGGATTTGAGCACTGGAATCCTGGAAGGTTTTGCTGTGTTGCAATATAATCTTCCCTTGCTAATTGTGTTCTCTGAGGTGACCCAAAAAACTCATGATTTTGTAAGCACTCAGGTACAAACTGGTAATAGCTCAGGAAAGTATTCTTGTAGCTGATCTTGTAAATCCTAGTGGTACTGGCTGCAGCTCTGTCATTCAGTTGGGTTCATTATTATTTCATCTGTGTGGGTCCTGGGTTGGGTTGACAGAGCAATGCACATATGTTTTTATATTAAACAATACTGAGTGAGTAGTGATCAAACAGTTTGACTCACAGAAGTTTAGGTAATGCTTAATTAATAGTTGGCTTACTAGAATAACGGTTATTCAACTACTAAACTTCTGTAGCATTTACTGAAACCACAAGCCTGGGAAATAGATTAAATCCATCAAAATAAAGAACTGCATCTTCTGATTATCTCACAGTTTTTAAGTTTGTCTAAAAATTTAGAGCTGCTTGGATGAATAGTAGTAGTTCACCACCTCTTAGTCTGTATCTAGCAATAACATTATTTGGGATATTAGAAGAGTAAGGCCTTGTAAATGTATTATATATGTACCAAAGTTCTGAAGCAATTGGATGACAGACATGGAGAATATCAGAATGATAAAGAGAATACCAAATTTACTAGTGAAATGGATGTAGGTTTTAACTCTGAGAAATTGGGCTTCTCAATGTTGAGGTTTGGAAACATAGACTTTTGACAAAGATACATAAAGAACTCACCTCTACACATATCCCGGATGCATGAGGCTTTGTATGTGAATGTGTGAGCCGAGAGAGCAGACCTTCTTGCTGATAGCTCTAACTTTAAAAGGAGAGGGATGCTGCATCTACAGTTGTAAAATCTTTCTTCCCAACTTAAAAATTAAATATACTATCTCCTTGAATTGTATTCTGAGTAATCCACTGTTTGTTGCTTGGCCTGTGAGGACTGAAAGTGCCCCCATACCTCAGTATCCTAGGTGTAAGTAGGGTATTTTTCCGATGCTTCATTTGAGTACTGTGGAAATTCATGACTATTGCATAGCTATCATGTCTGTTTCATAAATGAGTCTGAAGTTTAGGAATGGTAAGCTAGTGAAGCCTAGACATACACATATTAATCGGATTATTACCCTAATCTCATAGGGGACTACAATTCTACAATCTCCTAATTCTTTTCTTCATTGTTGCCTGTACAATCTTGAGTTCTTCTGCCTATAGAATCATTATTACTCTGTGTCTTTTACTCAGCATATGAAAGATAGCTGCTCCCAAAGGGCCCTCCCACAGCAGGGAACTTTATACCAGAAAACACATTTCTAGCCTGAGCCACTACTTATATAATGAGTAAGTATATTTTGAGGTATCTGTAACATAGAAATCATGATTACATTAATAATAGTTGTTCCTTGATTTAAAGCTGGTAAGGAAATGGGAGGACAGGTACAACTGAATGACCATGTGCAGCAATTTATTTATTTGCTTATATATTTTCCATTTACATAAAGCAATTAATTTGGACCTAATGAACTAAGGAAAACAGAGTGGCCTGAGAGAAGCTCAATTTAGATAGGGGTTTTTAAATCTTTTTAGGGGTGGTTACTTTACTTCATTCAAATAGTTTGCTTTTTCCCAAGTTCAGAGAAATTTATACTTAACAGATACCTTTAAGCACTAAAACGCCATGGGAGTGATGCAATGGATACTTATGAAGTGTACCTCTTCAGTTACTTGGCTACGTTTTGCCAGGTGTCTACACATGTTTGATATAGTTGGTCTCCACCTACATAGAGATCTTAAGGATAAAAGCACCTGAGGGTTCTTGAACAAAAATAGTTTAAGTCTTTGAGGAGTGATGGAGTATTTCCAAGTTACATAAGATTGGCCATTTCTGTCCTTAGAACTAATACTTTCAATTTTGAACACAAGAAAATATAAATAATTGTGAACTGATGTCCCGTCCAGCAGGTCAGTCAACACAGGTCACCTAGGGGAGGAGTGGGGACTGAAGGAGACAAAGAACAGGTGCACGAGAAATGGAGACAAGACAGGATTCTGATCAAGTCTCGTTTATTCAAGGAAGCGATACAGCTTGTATAGCAGAGGAAAAGGAAGTCAATGTCACTAATGACGTGGGTATACTAGGGTAATGCTACAGACTAAAAATACTCAGGTGGTCAACTAAAGGAGTACGTGGCAGGAAGTCTAACCAAAGGAGTAGGTGGCAGGAAGTCATGATGCAGCAATCCTACAGGAAGTGTAACTTATATCCATAAAATGAATGGAAATGAAGGCTTCCAGGCTACGGTGCCCCCCACAAACTTAGAATTCATTCTGTTGCCTGTAGAAAAATGTCATATCCAATAACAAGCAACAGTGGTTATTGGGTGCTGTGAGAAGCACTTGGCAGACAGAATTGAACGCAAGGTGATGTTAGGACACACATCAGAAAGGGAACAGAGAAGGGCACTCAGAATGGGAGCCAGTGGGATGCACTTCTGTTTCCATGGCGAGGAATGCACCAGTACTCTTCCTCCCCTTTTCACTACCTGTGCTGTGATTTTGGCAGGGTGTGGCTACCTGTGTGCTGATGGGGCACAAATTCTCATGCCCCTAAGGGATCTAAACTTTCATAATCAAATTTTTCCCTATGTAGGGCAACTACATTTGTTCATTATATGACACAGGGCAAAAGAGATACAAGAGGGCTTTTATTCCATCAGGGAGTTCACAGAGACTTCTTTACTGTGTAGAAGAGACTGTTATCTCCCTTCCTGTGCAAAGCAAGGTCAACAAATCAGTTCAGAATGATGACTCTGACTGTCTGATGGCCCATTTAATTTAATAATCATCTATGTAAAAGACAGACAGATCCTGCAGATTGATAATAAATGACCACACAACCCCCAAGTAACTTCCCTCATGGCACCTCTGAGCCATATGTTCTTTGATGGAACAGACTAATTTGGCTATGAGGATATGATATGTGTTCTTTAATTTGGAAAGTGCACTACTATTCAACATTATGAGAAAAGAGAATCCCTTTGTCCTGGGTTTGCTTGCAATGGAGCACTGCACATATTAATAGTTTTGCTGTAAGGCTCTATTAACTGTACTGCCCCTTGTCATAATAAAGTATGTATGAGCTTCATATTGCAGCCATAAAAAGTTCTATGTGCTTAACGAAATAATTGACACAAATTCATTATTCTAAATTTCAGTAGAAGTACAACTCAGGGCTCACCCAGCTAAAATTGAGATGCTGGCAGAACCATACTTCTTGCTGGAGGTGTTAGGGGAGAATCCATGCACTTGTTCAGTTTATCAGTAGAATTCTCTGTTTCATAAAACACCTGAGATTGTTCTTGCAAAGATGACTTGAAGTCACTTCCTAGATTCTAAAGCGAACAACATTTTTGAGTTTGTGACACTATCTATCTCTTTTCAAAACCAGGGAGGATATATAGCTCTTATTATTGCTTTCTGTTCATTTAATCTCAAATCTATAAACCATTAATCAAAGGTATTGGCTCATTTTATATTTGAAATATTTAAGGGACCTCTCCAGACCAAACCCAGGCTCAATGCATGGGTGAGACTCTCTGCTGCAACCTCAGGAACCCTCGACCCCACTACAGCCTATCTCCCAAGCCCACCAAGTGAGTGAGAACTTCTGCATGCTCTAAGGACTCCTCAGGCCCGGCCCAAACCCAGGCCCGAATAGTATGTGGGAGAGTTTCTGCGCTACCCTGCACCTCCTGGACCAGGGGCACAACAGGTTCACTTCCAAGAGCTGCAGCATGAAGGAGCCAAGCAGAATACCTAGAACCAAGCCAGGCACAGACTTGATAAACTCACACTTAATATATCTGCACCCAAATTTCAGTAGGTGCTAAGGCTATAACTGCACCAAAACTCTACACCAAAGATTAGACATCAGTGCCATATGAACTGACACAGAGAAGGAGAAAAATGTAACCTTAGGCTTCGAGTCCACTCAGAACAAGGTCACAGGACACTATCTCAGTTGAAATGTATGAATTAATAGCATCTGCAATAAAGAAACAACAGTAGAAAGGTATAGAGAAACTCAGATCAGAATTAATCTCTGAAATAAAGAAATCTGTGAATTAATAGCATATGAAGTAAAGAATCAAATGAAGAAACATAGAGGAAATCAGAACAGAAATAATCTCTGAAGTGAAAGAATTAATAACTGTTTTTCAAGAAGACACTGATAAAAAATAGAGGAGATTGGGAAAGTGACAGATTCCTTGAATGAGCAACACATGGAAGAAAAGATTGCATGAAACAGAGTCAAAGAGATGTAGACGAACTTAAAAATTTAATCACAAGCTTGCAAAGCCATTTGAGTGAAAGTGAAGAGAGAGTTTCAGATCATGAAGACGCTATCATAGCTAGTGAAAAGGTAAGAAAAGACATCTTAAAAACAAGTAGGATGCAGGAAAAAATAATTCATCACCTGCAAGATGATGCCAAGATGAACAATGTGAGACTAACAGGCATCAATCAGAAAGAAGGATTCAATACAAATGATATAAAAAGAATATGGGCAGAAGTAATAGCAGAAAGCTTCCCAAATATGAGGAAAGAATCTGACATTCAGGAAACTGAAGCATATGGAACTCCAAATAACTTCAACCAAATTAAAAATATACCGAGATATATAATAGTCAAGATCTCAGAAATCCAGCACAAGATCAATATATTGAAAGCTGCTAGAGAAAAGAAAAAGATCACATTTAAAGAAAAACCCATCAGAGTAATGGCAGATTTATCTTCATAAACCATGAAGGCAAAAAGAGCACGGAGCAGAGTACTTCAAGCCCTCTTTGTAAACAAATTCCAACCCAGACTACTATATACTACAAAGCTCTTCTTCAAGTTTGATAGAGTAGTAAAATACTTCCATGACAAAGAGCAACTAAAGAATTTCATGATGACATAGGCAACCCTAGACAGACTACTAAAAGATATTCCAGAGAGAGACCAAAATGATCAGAACTTCACAAATGAGAACAAAAGGAACCCATTAAATAGGGCAAACCATTAAACACGGGAGAAAAGGAGTCACCAGCATTAGGTAAAACTCATGTCAATCATAAATCAATACATCTCAGTTATAGCCATCAATGTAAATGGACTCAATTCACCAATTAAGAGAAATAGACTGGCACAGTGGATTAAGAAACAAAATCAAACAATATACTATACACAAGAAACACATTTAACTCATAAAGAAATTCACAGGCTGAAAGTGAAATGATGGAAAACAATACTACATGCATCAGCACCTCAGAAAAAATCAGGGGTAACAGTACTATTCTCAGATAGTCTCATCTTCAAACCTATAATGATCAAATGAAATGAACAAGACCACCATATACTGGTTAGGGGAAAAATTCAAGAAGAAGTGGTACAACTCACAAATGTATATAAACCAAACACAGAAGAACCCAACTGTATGAGACAAATCTTAATGGACTGTGGAGGACCACGTGAGCAGCTATCCTTGAAAGAAAAGTGACTGTCTCCATTTTGACTGAGCCTGACCTCATATTGTTATGTACAGAGCTGGTTAGGACTTCTATTTATCATTAGATTAGCCTTAAGCAATGTATAGTGGTCTAGCTGAGGTGCTGGTGATAGTCCTTAAAGGTGCCATGCATGTTTTTCTGGTAAACCTGCTGCTCTTTAATGTGAGCCAGATTGAGACAAGACAGTAGAGCTAATGCTCCTTGCCTGCAGCTGGGATCAAGCCTTGAGATAGAGGCTATGACTTCCTAGGGCTTGAAATACTACATCAAAGCTGAATCACCAGGTCACCCAAAGCATTAAATGCTATCTCAATGGCATAATAGTAAAATGCAGATTACTCTCTCTGCATATACTCTCTGTATATGGCAGAGGTAAATGTAGGCTACCCAACTAGTTCAACTCACAGAGTCACCTACTACCCACAATTCTCAGTCATTCCTTCTCAAATCACTCCTCCTCAAGTCACATGGCCACTGAAAATCATTTTCATGGTAGGACTTAGAGCCCCTTGACACCCCAATCATTGAAAATATAAATTGGTGTCTTCATTCTCACCTTGGGTTGAATAGAAATTGGTAGATTGGAATCAACATGATGGTATTCCAATAACATAAGTTTGGGATTACAAATATTGGCTTCTTGGACTGAGACGAGAACCTGGAAGTGACTGCTAGAATAAACATGAAAAATATCTAATATCCAATACCAAAATCCTAATGGGAGTCCTTAACACTCCCTTATCCCGAAAAGATAGGTCAAGCAGACAAAAAAGTAGCATAGAAGTATCAGAATCGAACCAGAGCTTGAAACAAACGGACTTACTGGACATATATGGAGTGTTACACCCAACCACACCTGAATATACTTTTTTTCAGCTGCGCAAGGATCTTTTTCTAAAATAGATGACATACTGGCCCATAGGTCATGCTTATATATATGCAAGAAAACAGAAATTATCCCAGGCATGTTATGTGACCGAAGTGCAATGAAACTGGAAATAAACAAGACAAGAAAACAGAAAAACCTCATAAATACATGGAAATAAAACAACACCTTACTCAGTAAACAATGCTTCTCAGATGAAATTAAACAAGAAATTTAACAATATCTACAATTCAATGAAAATTCAATCACAACTTATCAGAACTTAAGGGATGTGATGAAAACAATGCTTACAGGGAAATTCAGAGCTATGAACTCACACATTAGGAAAACAGAATGCAAACAAATAAGCACCCAAATGATTCACCTACAACATACAGAAAAAGAAGAGCAAACCAATCCCAAAACCCAAAGATGGGAATAAATCATAAAGATGAGAGAAGAAATTAATTCAATTGAGAGAAAGAAAACATTTCAAAGAATTAACAAATCAAAGAACTGGTTCTTTGAAAGGTTAAATAAAACCGATAAGTCTCTAGCTAACCCTATCAAAAAGAGAAAAGAAAAAATTGAAATACAAGCAAAAGGAATGAAAACGGTGTAACTACCACAGACTCAGTGGAAATTCAGAACATTGTCAGTAGCTACTTTGAGAATCTTTACTCTCACACAATAGAAGACACAGAAGGAATGGACAGATTCCTAGAAAGCTACATATTACCAAAACTGAAGCAAGAAGATATAAAAACTTTCAATAAGCGAATCACAGCCAAGGAAATATGAAATGTAATAAAAAATTCTTTCAACAAGCAAAAGTACAAATCCTGATGAATTCACACCCAAATTCTATAAGAAATTTACTGAACATATAATCGCTATACTCCTCAAACTCTTTAATGAAATTGAAACAGAAGCAGTCCTTTCAACAATGTTCCTGGAGGAAAGTATTATACTGAAGCCAAAACCAGGAAAAGACAAATTAAAGCATGCCAATCTCCCTCACAAAAATAGATGCAAAAATCTTCAATAAAATTCTAGCTAATAGGATACAGCAAATCATCAAGAAGATTGTACACCATGACCAGGAAGGATTCCTACCTGGGATGCAAGGATGGTTCAATATAGGCAAATTTATAAATGTTATACACTATATCAATAGAGCCAAATCTAAAAAACTCATGATCATGTCAATCAATGCAGAAAAGACTTTAAAAAGTCCCACACTCATTCATGTTGAAAGTTCTACAGAATGTTAGCATAGAAGGCCTCTACTTTGGTCTGATAAAAGCCATCTGTGACAAACCCAAAGGCTAATACAATTTGAAATAGGGAAAAACTGAAATCTTTTACTATCAGATTTGTTGCAAGATGTGAATGTACTCTATATCCATTCCTGTTCAATGTAGTTCTAGAAACATTACAGAAGAGAGAGAAATAAGAAAAAAGAATAAGTAACAAAGAAGTTAAATTATCATTATTTGCAGATGACATGATACTATACTTAGAAGATCCGAAAAACTCTACCAAGAAGTTACTAGAATTGATACAAAAATTAAGTAGCATAGCAAGATATAAAGTCAATACCCAAAACTCAATAGCATTCCTCCACCAGATAACAAACACACTGAGAAGGAAATTAAAGAAACAATTCCTTTTACAATAGCACCATAGAAAATGAAATCCAATGGAAATAATCTAACTAAAGAAATCAAAGATCTTTCAAGGAAAATTACAGTGCTCTGAAAAATAGATCATAGGGGATTTCATAAAATGGAAAGATATTCCCTACTCTTGGATAGGAAGAATCAACATCTTGAAGATGTTCATGCTACAAAAATTGCTGTAGAGATTTAATCCAATCCCTGTCAAGTTATCACAAACATACCTCAACAACCTGGAGAAATCATTCCTAAAATTTACGTGGAACCCGAAAAGACTTAGAATAGAAAAGGCAATCCTGGCCAACAATACAAGGCAGGAGGCATTACAATTCTTGACTTGAAATCATACTATGAAGCTACTATGATAAAATCAGCATGCTACTGTCAACAAAATAGACCTGAGGATCAATGGAATAGATTAGAATGTGGAGAGGCCTCTATGAACACACTCAGCCACGTTATCTTTGACAATCGGGCCCAACACACTTATTGGAAGAAAGATAGCCTTTTTATCAAATAGTGCTAGAAAGAAATGACTCTCTACATGTCAAAAACTAACACTTGACCCTGGTCTATCACCATGCATTAGGCATGGCAAAAGAAATTATCAAAAAATGAAAAGAACCCACAAATTTCAAAACAGTGTTAACAAACAAGCACTCATACTTGAGTGAATTTATAAAGAACTAAAAAATGTCTGGGCCCCAAGATTTAAAGACCCAATTCAGAAATGGTCATCTGAGGTGAACACACACTTCTAAGAGCATGAAATTAAAGGCAAGGCAGGCAGCATTACAAATATAAATATATGAAAAAAATCTTCGACATCACTAGGCATCCGTTAAATGAAAACTAAAACAATTATGAGATAGAGTGTCACCTCAGAAAGAATGGCTATCATAAACAAATAAACTAACAACTAATGTTGGATAGGCTGTGGGAAAAAAGGAACCCTTCTCCACTGCTGGTGGGAAAGTAGATTGGTGCAACCATTACAGAAACCAGTGTGTAGACTCCTTAAAATACTTAGAGTGGAAATCCTATTCAAGCCAACTATCACCCTACTGCAAATTTTCCCAGAGGAACTGAAAACATCATATCATAGTGACATATGTGTACCTATGTTGACAGCAGCACAGTTTGTGATAGAAAAATCTTGGACACAACCAAGATGCCCATCACCTGAGGAATGGATGTAAAAGATGTGGTATTTTTATACACTCAGCTATAAAAATGATACACTTGAAGACTTTATATTCAAGTGGATGCCACTTGAAGATATACTCATAAGCGAAATAAAGCAGAGCCACATGTGTAAATATCATACAGTCTCCCTAGTATAAGAACTCAAAAGAAATAAACCCTGAGAGGACTTCAATGACCACATAGGAAATATAAAGTTCTTGTGTTGGTATATAAGTCTTGATGTACCTAGGTCTTAACCATCCAGCAGAAAAGTATAAAAATGAAGTGTACATCGTGAACCCATATATTAAGCTGAGCTGTAAATGGATATGGTCGACAATTTCTTTGAATAACTCACTATGGTTGCAGAATGCTGGACTGTGTTGGATTGTGGTGTCGGGTTCAAGCACCTAAGTTAGTTGAATGTCAATGGAGTGCCCATTTTTGACAGGTGTAGACAAAGGAAGGGTTGTAGAAAGAAAAAATCATGATGTGTGTGCATAGACAGTACAGTTTGGATAGATAATACTGTGCTTCTACATAATTCTATGAGAGGCAAGATCTGCACTAATGGTGGTTGGACAGGATATTATGTTGGCTTTTAGTACTATGGTCATCCACTCAGTAAATAATTACTGAATTTTTGATATAATTCATGTATAAAAAAATAAGATAAGTAAGCAACTACACTCTTAATTCACTGATAAGAGATATCTGCTAAAATAATATCTGCAAATATAATATTATGTATGCACCTTGTACAATACCAAAATGTTATGAAAGCAGTTTGCAATGTATTAATTCATTGAATCTGTATGGTTAAGGTGTCTTGAAACTGTCTGATTGACATTTGTATTTTAATAAAATAAAAATAAATGAAAATAAAATAAAATATTGTAAAACATGCAAAAAAAAGAACTCAAAAGAATAATTGCAAATAGAAATGTATCACACAATTAAAAATAAAGTGAGAACTTGAGGACTGGACAAGGGAGGACAAGGAAAAAAGGTGAGAAACATGACAGAGGCGAAGCCATACAATTATATGCACAAGATAAGTAAGGCAATGATCCTGAGAAACATCATCAGGTTGTTGAAACTATCAGTTACCTGGTGGGTTTCTCATCCTGACTAACTATGTATGCTGATATCTATGAACTGAGTGACTGCACTGAAGATAGCAATGTGTAATAGAGTGGTCACACTTGGAGTGCCTGTCATTCTGGTCTTCTAAATATATGCTACTTGTCATGACACACCAATTATTTCCATGCTGTCTCTCAAATACATGCTTCTTTAAAAATATAATAAATGAAAAAAGTGCTAAGAAATAAAAATGTCACAGGACTTTCCTACTACAATGCTGTATATGTTTAGTTTTCTAAATTTCTGTGTAAAATATATAAGTGTTTATTCATATTTCTTAAAAATTTTTGAATTTTTAATTTTTTCTCCATA
Source organism: Ctenomys sociabilis (assembly GCA_004027165.1). NCBI lineage: Eukaryota > Metazoa > Chordata > Mammalia > Rodentia > Ctenomyidae > Ctenomys > Ctenomys sociabilis. Next base: position 18,882 of record PVKA01020864.1, on the reverse strand, counting down.
TTCTGTAGGAACTTAAAGTTTAATATATCAATACTTGATGAAAATACCTGTTCCATGTTATGCCTAAGATGTTTTATATTCAGACAGATAGTGAGATTAAATCTAACTGCATATGTTATAAGGTAATAATGTTTCTCTTCTGGAGGGGTAGTAACCTAAATTTGCAGACCAAAGATTAGAGTAAGATGGGCTGCAAGGACAGCCAATATTTTGGCCCTATCTTGACAAGGTCAGTGAAGACTCAGGACATAGCAGAACCTATAGTGTAACATCAATGTAACTCAGTTACATCCCAAGTATTCTGACCAAGGAGACTGCACCACAGAGCAACGTGCCTGGTAATGTAGAGTGTACATATGGAGAGTCACATGGAGGAAAAATATTCTCTAAGGCTTTCACAGAGAGCAAAGTGGTCAAGCAATGGCTGTGACTCATCCCAATGGCTGACACTGACAGAGGATCTGCAAACTGCAGTACATGTTACAGGATAAATCCTGTGGGGACTTGACTGACATTATCAGATACAAAAGTTTCATTTGTTTTGATGTAGGTTTTGCTTTATCTTGGTTTTAACCATCCAGCAGAACAGTATTAAAAGAGGCATAAAAAATAAAGCCATATTAGTATGCTGAACTGTGAAAGGCTCAAGTCAACAACTTCTGACATTTCCTGTCCTAGGGATAAACCACTACTATTATGGTCTTCTGAACTATATTAGATTATTTTCTTAAATTCACATACCTACAACATTCAAATGGCAAAAGAATACCCATCTGAAACAAAACTAACGAAAAAAGGGGATACAAAGAAAGGACCATTATGTATCTGTATATACAAAATAGGATAGATATATAGCTATTTGCTGTTAATTTAATGAAAAGAAAGATTGGTACTAATAGTATTTGGACAGGATATCATGTCTGCATCTTGTACTATGAATAACCGCTAAGAAGACAACAATATGCAATATATTAATTACTGAAACTGTCCTATTAAATGGTTTTGAATTGTCTCATAGCTATTTTTTTCTGAATAAAATTAATAAAACTGTTTATATTATTATATGCTTAGAAATATATTACATTGGAAACTCAGAAGGATTTATAATAGTGTGTTAAAACTGAGACGTTTGGGCCAGTCAGATAGCTCAGTGGACTGAAACACCTGCTTATGCAGGTCAAACAACTGAGGTTTAATCCCTGGCATTCTGGGCCAGCCCCGGAGAAGTCAACTGGGTGTGGTGGCGTGTGCCTGTGATTCCAGCACTTGGGAGCCTGAAAACAGGAAAATCACTAAGAGTCCAATCTGTGTAGGGAGATCTGGTAGACCTGGAAATTGAAAAAATAAACACCTGAGATATTTATTCATGATGCTCATGTAATGCTGTAATTTAGAGAAGGAATATTTTTATGAAATGTTTGTACAATGTGTAAGATTTGCAGATATTTCTGGAATGGTAATAACAATATGTAGGTTCTCATGATACACTTGTCAATTTTTAAAGATAAAATTGTGAAACGCTTTATTTCTTATAAACATTTGTATTTATATAAGATTCTATATCCATATTTGATAATGTCTCCTGGAATTAGATTTAAAAGTGCACAGTTTGGAGTTGTGTATCAATGCATAAAAATATGAATATACTGTAGAACCACTGGAAAAATGGGAGTTGGACCCTAGCACAAATAAGTGCCTTCTAGACTTCAGCCTTTTTTTGTTTCTTTTACCATTTACTACTATAATGGAAAGCAATTTCTATCACGATTCTATCCTTCATTAATCTTGTATGATATGTACTGATGGCAGTAGGTCTTTAATTATGACTGTTGTCACATAGCTTTGGTTATGCCTGTAAATTTAGGTTTAACTTACAAACAAAATACAGCTTGTATCAGTAGAATAAGTGTTTGCCTGGCAAGCACAGGGTCCTGAGTTCAGTCCCTGGCACCACAAAAAAACAAGACTTGTGATGCCAGAAAAGCATATATCAGCATACATAAGCATCAATCTGTGCACCGATGTGTGTGCTTGTGGATTTGATTTCAGTCAGTGCTTTATGTAGTTGGTAAAATATTGCTGTCAAGATGGACCCATGAAAGCTAGAAAAGAAGCTCTGGAAGCAAGAGAATGTAAAAACTGCAATCATAACTGAAAAAAAGAAGAAACTTTTATTTATTTATTTATTTATTTTTTTTTTTTTCAGAACCGGGGATTGAACTCAGGCCCTTGTGCTTGCCAGGGAAGACTTATTCCACTGAGTTATCTCCCCAGCCCCAAGAAGAAACTTTTAGAGACGTATCATAAGTGGTGTTCATGTGACTGACCTTATATGACCTCACTTGAACACCTCTTACATGTAGCACGTGAAAACCACCATCTAGGCAGTCTGACAGAGAAAGCCTCTGTATGAGGGAGCTAGTGCTGCTAGAAATGTTGCTCAGTGTAGAAACCCACAGCCAATAATGTTAGGCAAGATTTAAAAATGATTAGTATGCATAAATGAAAGGAAGGTAGCGGGTGACAGCCTATTTGATTCTATCATCTGTGAAAAAGCAAGGGCAAATAACGAAGATCTCAAAAAGGGTTATTCTTTAATGAGTGATGATGGAGAAATATTTCATGTTAGTAAGGGGTGGTTTCACAATTTTGAAAGCAAGAATTAGTGTTTGTAGCATAACTACACATGTTGAAGCAGCCAGTATTGATAAAAGGTTTGGTAACAATTACTTTGAAAGGATTACACAGAAAAACGGGTTTTGCTGTCATCAAATTTTCTTCTGCAGTGAAACTGGCCTTTGTTGGGAGAAAGTACTCAGGAGAATATATATTACCCAGGATAAAAAGAAAATGCTTGGCCACAACCTATGAAGGATAGGCTAATGTTATTGCTATGTGCCAGTGCTAGAGGTGATCCCAAAGTAAGAACTCTCATGTTTTATGACTCTGAGAATTCTATTGTGTTCAAAAATCACAGTCATAAAAAATGGGAAAGGAGTTATGTGGAGATCTAATGAAAAGCCTGGATAACAAGAGTACTTTTTCTTGAGCGGATCAGAGAATCTTCCTTTACTACTTTGATAAATATGTTGACAACCCTGCCCCCTTCGATAGCTCAGCTGGTAGAGCGGAGGACTGTAAATATGTTGACACATGTTTACCACTCAAGGCTCTCCTCATGAGGGACAGTGCTCCTGCTCACATATGTAGTTTATAAGAATTGGATGAACAATTCTCATGGCTCTTAGTTGAGTTCTTTCTACCTCAAACAACTTCACTACTGCAGCCTATTGATGCACAAGTTACATAGAACTTTAAGAAGCTATAAACCAAGGAACTTCTTGAAGTATTTTCAGATGGTCTCAGATATAGATTTAATCCTTAATGACTTCTGATAGGATCTGTGTGATTTTCATAAAGAAATCTTGGACCATTCTCTAGGAATACTGCTCTCTGCCTGGAAGAAAATGTGGCCTAAAATTATACAAGAGTGAGACTTTGAAGGCTGTGTAGAGGAGCCTGAGACTTAAATTGTCCCTATGGTTGATGACATTGTCCCTGTAGCACAGTCTGTGGGTTTGCAGGTAGACCATGGTGATGTTGAAGAACTCATGGAGGGACACTCAAAGGAATTGTCTGTAAGACATTTTATCTGAGCAACAGAGAATGGCAGCTGAGAAGCCTTCTGAAGAGGAGGGGAATATCAACAATGATGTCAATGAAGTTATTCTTTGGCAGCAAAGTTATTCTCTTGAAATAAAGAAATCCTGAAAATATGGACCCAGGAACAAATATTTATAGAGAAGACCATCCAGAAAGAGAAAATGTTAACTACTGCATTCACTTGCTTAATGACACCATGTCATACTAAAGAACAGTGGTAAGCACAAGATAGAAACAGACAACTTTGGACCAGTTTTAGTCAGGAAGATGTTGAGGCCTAGGAAGACAAAAACTGGTCTTAGTGGGCAGCAGACCCTCTTATTCCAGGGAGAGAGATGATACCACAGAGCCAGATTTCTGTTGTTCTCATGGAAAAGGACACTTCTTTCAAACAATAAACACCTTCCATTTTATCCTCCCTCCCTGCAACCCAGAAATGTCAACTTGAATGGTGAGTACAGTATGAAATTGTTCTTTCTGGTAAACTAGGAACATTTTATAACTTTAAAAAATACACAAGGAAAATTATTGTTTCTGATAAATTACACATATTATGTAACACTTTTATTATGAAAATGTTAGCTAAGAGGTGCTTTGGAAAGTTTGGAACACATTATGAGCATTTCTATTATGTTTTAGGGGAAGTAAGTCTGGATTACAACCAACGTGAGTTACAACTGGCCCTCTTTAATGAATTGAGTACCTAAGTCAAGAGTTCACTGTACGAGTTTTGCAACGAGGACATTAAAATTTTGAGCAGTTGGAAATATACCCATAATGGAGTTGCTAATCTGTGGAAGAGCAATCTTTAGCCACACTGAATTGATCCTAAGACACAGCTGAGAACCCCTGTATACTCATTGTGTCACATGTCATAGGTGACTCTGACCTTGAAGATGGAAGTATTTAGGAGATACAGTGAAATAACAAAAGTATTATAAATGTTGCTAACAGCTGTCTTGGCGTGAAAAGCAATTTGAGGAATACCAAGTGTTCCAGGAATTTCATATATGTGAGGCACTAGGTTAACATTATCCCAGTTACGTGACACATTTCTCAATGGGATGTCAAGGACAATTTCTGAGATTACGGTTTCTCATTTATTTCATTAATAAAGGTACCTTTTGTTCACATTTTCTTTGAAACATAGTAAAATATTAACCATGCATGAAAATTTTTTTCTATAGCGAGTGACATCTACTGATATAGCAGAAAATCATTTTTCAAATTATCATTATGAAAAAGTAGGCATATTTAGCAAAGATTAAAATATAGATTTAGGACTGGCCAAATAGCTCAGTGGACTAAAGTGCCTGTTAGGCAGAGCCCAGTGGCAGGGTTTGATTCTGGTATGCAGGGTCGGCCCCATCCCCAAGGCATGCTGAGACAGTGATTGAGACTGGGGTGGTGGCATGCACATGTAATCCCAGAATTCACAAGGTTGAAAACAGGAGAATAATTATGAATCCGATCTGTTTAATGAGACCCTGTAAACCCTGTACCCTGTATAACCAGTACTAACTACATAAAAAATACATAAATAAAATAAGTCAAATAGATTTAAATATGAAAATTTGAAACTTTAAAAAAAGTAGTATTAAGGACATAGAATAAATTAATGACTTCTGTATTTAGCAGTTTGCTTTGGCGATCAGTTATGATTCAAATAATTTTGATAATCTAAACATGTAGAAATGAATATGAAATTTTTAGCAAAATACAGTCACACATTCTGTTTATCTATGTAGTTTAAAAAGTCCTCTATTTTAACATTAATCATGTGTGGTCTCTTAAGTTTTATGCAACATGCACTCTTAGACATATTTTAAAAAACATGTTCAATATTTTATGATGCATATAATATCATTTTTAAGCAAGAAACTTAAGGTTGCCCTTATAAAATTATTGAATAATCAAAATTTACTTTGGAAAATTGAGGAGATTTTGATTTCTCCCTTAATTTTGTATTTTATCCCATAAGAACCAATGTATTATACATAGTTCTTTGAGGTAATTTATTTAATCTCAGCATCACTTTAGCTGTGTAACCTTTGTGTTTTGAGTACTTTTTTTCTTGTTTTAGTAATGAATTTATCACAAACAACATGCATGTATTTGCTTTATTTTTCAAAGATAATACATTCATCGCCTACTAACTGAAAAAAAAATTTCTCCCTACCCCGAGCCCTGATAACAGGGATTGAATTCAGGACCCTATGCTTGCCAAGCAGGCACTTATTCTAATGAGGTATCTCCCTGGCCCTGAAAAAATTCTGACATATTAGCACATTCCCCCTCTCTCCATCCCTGTCTCTGTCTCTGTCTCTGTCTCTGTCTCTGTCTCAGTCTCTGTCTCTGTCTCTGTCTCTGTCTCTGTCTCTGTCTCTCTCTCTCTTCCTCCATCTCTCTCTCTCTGTATATATATAATTTTTAATTCTAAGTACAATTAAAAACATATTTAAGATCTATAAAAAATTCTCAAAAACCAACTATCCTAAAGTTATCTTTGTTTGAGAGAAATAAAATTTAAAGGTTTCAATTTTGTCTGGAAGTACAGGCTTGTGAATAATTTTATACTGTTAAACATATCTAAAATTATCCTTTTAAACATAGGATGGATCCTATCCATCTATGTGTCTATATAAGTTTAAACAATTAAAAAAAGAATCAAATCAATCTTTTTTTTGCCTCTCTGTCTGCAGTCCTAGTGCTCATTAGCTGAAAGTGGACAGAGTCACGTAATGGCATGGGTATGAAATATTGCACCATCATTGCAATTGTTACTGGATAACAATATGGATCGTTTCCAACAACAACAAGCATAATATAATCAGGTGGTGCTTCTGTGGATCATGATACATATTGTCCTAATGGCAGTAAATTTTCATGGTGATTGCATATGGAATCTCAAGGTAAAGAATTCAACAGAGCCCTGTGAAAACTGAGTCTATGCTGTTGAAAAATGTATTATACAGCATAATGTAACAGGTACAATTTCCATGATTATACATATCAAAATTTTATTTTATTTGGTTATTTATTTTTGGTGGAACTGGGGATTGAACTCAGGCCCTTGCACTTGCCAGGCAAGTGCTTATTCTTCTGAGCCATCTTCCCAGCCTCTTATATGTATTAAACTTTTCAATAAATAAACCAGGTATACTATAAAAAGATTTGAAAGATTCATGAAAAGGGAAAAGTTAATCCTAGAGAATGACAACAGTGCAATATATAAATTCACTAACAACCTGTGCTTAATGCTTTTTGTGCCTAGAATACTTTCAGTCTAAGATTTCAATAATTAAAGTGTATTTCAATGTTCAATAAATCTTCCCCAAATCTATCCCTTCCAATAGGGTTTATGGTGATTTAATGAAGCATGAAGGATGATGTAGTTTTCTCTGACATTTTTGTTTCACTCTTATCCACAATGTTTGACTAATTTTCAGATCGGGATTATAAGAAAATCCCTACATGACAGTTACAGGATTTAAATTATAACTGAAAGATGGATGAGAAAGCCACATTATTGTTTGGAATTTACAGGGGCATGTTGAAGGATTAAAGAAAAAATTTCCACTCACACAATATGTAATAGGAATTAAAACAAGTTTATATTGTCAACAGAAATTAAATTTAGTGTAGGGAGACTCGAGGTACACTGCAGCCTGAGAAGACGAGGGGGAAGAATACTCCAGGATCCAAAGGTAGTGGATTCTTTGCCTTGATCAAGAAGGAGAAAATTTAAATGACTAAAGTACAATCCAGGCAGAGGAGCCTGAATTACACAAGAGAGTGGGTAGTGGAAGATGAGGGTGATATTGACACAATGACAAATAGATAGAGAACTTTTTTGAGTGTTTGCCAAAATCATCAGTGTTGAACTATCAGAATTTGTGAGTCAGCCAATGAGAAAAGGAGCTTTTCCTTACTTAGCAGGTGGTTTCTTCCAACCATACCTAGCTGGATGTGGCAACACACACCTGTTGTTAATCTCAGGATTTAGGATTAACTGAGGCTGGAGTATCTCTATGGGTCTGGGACCAGCACAGGCTGATAAATGAGTTCGAGGCCAATCTGAACTGCATAGCAAAATCCTGTCTCATAAAAGAGTAGGAAATAAAGCCCACATCTACATTCCATATCTGTATTATATATACATATATATATATATATATATGTATATATATATGTATATATATATATGTAAATATATAATACATACATAGAGAGATAATGAGTCTATATTAGTGATAGCCCTTTGCAGACCCTCAATTTTCAAATATTGACCACAGAAATACTTAAATTTATAAATAACAGACAACTTAACACGGGGCTTATACTAGGCACGCCAAACCTTTCCTATCAGTGCATTTTTATAGCACATGCATCTTATACTCATCTTAGGGAATGAGTATATTGCCATAGTACAGCTTGCTTCCTTTTCATTTAACCTCCTTCTAATCCTCCCTTTTCTAATTCTCCTTTCCTCATTTTGTTCTTATTGATATTATTAATCTTAGCTCATATTTATGAAATATAATGTTTACTTTAACTGAAGTAATTAAATTCCTGTACATGGAAAGTCTTTGTTTTGCTTATTTCTTGTACCCTCTCTTCCACCCTTGGTCTCTTGGAGCCCTTTCGATTTGCAAGAGTTCATCTCTTTGCCTCTTTCTATCCATCCTCTATTGATCTCTTCATACTTTGATTTACTCAAATGAGAGATACCATACAATATTTAAACCTGTGAATCCAATTTATTTTCCTTCATATTGTATTTCCAGGTGTATCTATTTGGCACTTCAAATCTTTAAAGATCAAAGAATGTGTTTGCCCCATTCTTCAGTAGTCTCTTGTTCAAACTATTCAATTAAAAGTTTGTATGTGGTTCTAGATATTATTCATGGTTCCTCACAAACACTATCATGCAATACATTAACACATCATGCTCAAGGTACTGTGAAAAACACTTTGATTTTGTTAATTCTTACTTCTTCTAGCAGTAACCTAATCCAAGAACCTGAATCTTGCCTTATCCCCTGCAGTCCAAATCGCTCTGAGATTGTGACATGCTTAACTTGTCGCTGAATTCACACTTGCATCCTTTCCTACATTATCCTACATCAGTTTCATCAATTAAGCCATCTTATGACACTTTGTTGCTTGTATATTTGTGGATAACATAGTCACATGATTTATAAATCAGCAGAGTTTGTCCTGGAACTGAAATAAGATCTTATTTCTCTGTAGAGCAATTCTCGGACGAGACTGCTCCACTGCACGGTGCTAAAGACTGACGTAAGAGTCAGTTAGGAGAGAAGAGGGCTGCAACATGAGCCACAGGTAGTCACGTGATTCCAGGTGTACATAATCACTGAGGAAGAGGACACAGTGTTCATCTTGAGGAAGACACGCACATTCCTCCCTTCAGGCCTCGGGGGAAGGGTTAGGACTGTCTCCAGAGACACAAGAGGTCACCACAGAGCTCAGTGGCTTTTCACAGTCATTGCACACTGTGGCACTTTTGAAGCTCAGCCATTATACGGTGGTCACCCCAGATATTCTGACCAGTATACGCACATGAGCTTAGATATTTTGAAATATAGAATATTACACTCTGAAATTTTTACCTTCATAATATCTGTATTGTGAAATACTGATGAATGTTTTTAGTTGTATAATCAGATTAATAATCTTAATTTTACAATTAACTCTATTTATTGTGAGATATTGAATAGGCACATATTGCTTTATATAATAAGACTAGTTACATTTTAACTGTCATATATTTTTAGTGTTATACATTTGATTCTCTGGTCCTACTCCAGTAGGAGAAAGTTTAAGTTTTAGTACCTGCAGGTTCTTTATCTTTCACTGTTAGACTAAGAATTCTAAAACATACATGGTAAAGATTACTTTACTGTCTTTGCAAAATATCACTTAATTAAGTCTCAGTGAGAAATTAGATCATTTTAAGGACCTAATCGTTATGTGATCTGGTTCATTACTAAATTTAGACATTGGCATCAGGGAATACTTGAACTCAGGCAAGAGACACTATCAGTGTTACACATTTTAGTGGTCAATCTATATTATGTGGAGGAATATAATAATGAGTGCTTGCCTGGCAAGCACAGGGTCCTGAGTTCAATCCCTTGTACTTCAAAAAAAAGAAAAAAAAAGAAGGGAATGAGTTCAGGTATGACTCTTCTCTCTAATAATCAGATTTCAGATGGAACCAGAGCCCCAGAAAACAGCTCTGCAAATTCACAAGGTCATTGCCTTGCATTACAGGTAAAGACACATACAGATTCCTGAGCCTCAGAAGTTAGGAAATCACAAGTAGTTGTTATCTTTCTTAAACTGAAAATTTGGGGGTTAATTTTTTCATACTGTGATATATAAATCATTCATTTTGTCAAATTAGATGTCTTGTTCTTTCCTGGAAATAATTCATTTCTAAAACATTGTCAAGTATGTTTGTTAAATTCTGTTCACCAGAAAGGAACAAATTCTAATCCAAGGAAATAAACAGTACCAACAGCTATCTAGTTATGCAGTTCACATAAGGAGTTTCATGTCTTCTTTCATGCACTTCCTGGAGGAAATATATATATATTTCCTTCTTCTGCAATTTGGTAAATATATTTACTGCATACAATATTTAAATTAGAAATATGTAAGAACTTTCTTATTTATGTAATAATTTTAGATACATTATCTTTCTTTCCACCTAATATCTTTGCTTGCACTTGTCTACTTAAAAGCTTCATCACTTAGCTTTTCTTATTTATTCATATCAATATTAAGAAAACATGAACACAGGCCTCTTACTCCATTCTTGTTTTCTCTGTTGTCATAATAATTTGTGAAATTCTAAGTACAGGTCATGTAGGAGGAATCTTGCTCCATAAGTCCAGGGGAGAGGATCAAGATATGCCTCATCATAAAATGTGATCATGAGGATTCATGAAGCCACTCTGTTGCCTTGTTTTAGATCTGGATCTGACCAGTCATAAAACTGTGTGAAATCTCCATATTAGAGTGTCAATCTTAAGAATTGAATTTCTTCAAAAATGTATTTTATAAACTTAGAGAATTAGTGTATCAATGGGTCAAAGAATAATAAAATTGTTTTTTAAGGTCATCACCTTCTATAGTTCTTTGAATTTTCAGTTGACCACAATGCATTCGTAGATAATATTCCAGAGACTTGCATTCTTGTTACTATAGGTACCAAATTGCAGAAGAAGGAAGAGTAGCTCCCAGCTGTTTAGATGACTTGTGTAATGAGAAGCAAACACAGTGAAGAGATGTATGATTGGAAAAATTACTGCATTTCTGAGAGTTTCACAATCTGGATAATATGTACTCAAGGACTGAAATGTCTATCATGTTATCAAAAAAGATAAATGTCAATTCCTTCCATAATTACTTTTAAAGATATCTAATCTCAAGGTAAAGTATGAAAATCAAGGTAGCACTATATGAAAATCTCTGTGTTCCAGCAGCAGAAGCTGAGTGAGAGTTGACAAAAATATTTTACTTCCTTTAGCTTGAATACATAGGATTAAAAATCAGAAAGTGTATGATTGCAATGATAGATAGATAATCTGAATAATTTTTAATATTTCCTGATATTCCAGCTTTAAATAAATAGCGGAATACCTGCATATACCTAGCTCTCTGTGGATTTTGCTCTTTCTTCTATATCTGGATGCTTTTAACGTTTTTGTTTGTTCGTTTGTTTTGGTGGACTGAGGATTGAACTCAGGCCCTTGTGCTTGCCAGGAAGCACTTATTCCACTGAGCTATCTCCCTGGCTCTAGATGCTTTTAATGTTATATCAACATTACTCCTAAATTTTTCATCACTCCTTTTCTAAAATTTCATTTTCATTTGAGAACTTTGTAATCCTCTACCTGAAATCTATAGATGCAATTACTGCTTTTAATTTCTTTTCTAACTGTATTCCAAGCCCACTTTCTTCATAGAAAATAAATTTGCCTTTTTTGAAAGGGAAATCTAAACAAACATTACTATTAAATCCTTGATAACTCACCATAGTACTTAGGAAAAATGAAAATAATAAAAATGCATCTTCTTCTGGTGTCACTAATTGATGCTTCATTTATTTTACCCCAAATTCTGGCCATATTAAACTACTTGATCGTCTCCATGCTTGTCATATTTTAATGACATGCTTTGTCATTTTTCTAACCTTTTATTTCTTGTTTGAAACTTTCTATTCAAGCTTATTTTTCTGCTATAAACGCTTTCTTGATTCATATTCCTTTCTCTTTTCCCATAAAAACAGTGCTTCATCTTATACATTTTGATAGTATTCTTAATATTCATCTCAATATAATTTAATTATATAAATGCATATTGTATCTATCACTCAGCAGTGGACACTCATGCAATGTCTCTGTATTATCACATTGTCTAGACTGATATGGAAATTATAAGAAGAAATAAGTATCTTAATGCATTACTACATTCCTAGTTCAATTATAGAGCTGACTCATTCATGATGGAATTATATTATCATTATTTCTCAGTAGACTACAACTCAGTCATTTCTCAGTACATATTACTTATGGAACTTTAAAAGAAACTGGGAAATACTAGATTAAGCAAATACAGTTAAGTACCCTCTGAAGAGTATGATCAATATGTATGATGAGTATGCAATAATAGCAAGAATAAAGTTTAAAAAAAATATCAGCCAATGTTAGTCTAATTGCTTCCGGCACTTTTTGGATTTATAAAAACAAATTCAAATATATTCACTGATTAATGATGAATATTTAGTTCTCAGGTACTACATTTTAATTATATTTGAAGATATGGTACTAGCAATGCCTTGAATAATACAAAAGTAATCAGCATCTGCACAAAACATATTTGCATTGGAAGCTCAAATATTCAAACATATACGCTATTAATATGTAAATGGATTTCTATAAGTCAAATAGGCAAAGTAATTCATTTTGTAGGGATGAAGAAAATGAAAAATTTAAATAAAATAATGATGTGGTTACAGTTGATCAAAGACTTGAATGAAGTAAGTGAGAAATCTATGTGACAGCATCTGCACAGAACATGTTTACCCTAGTGAAAAACAAGAGGAATGAAATTAATATGGTGACTTAAACTGGTTTCCTTCAATTCAGAAGGTGAATTGGAGACTTGTTCAATTGAGGGAATGAAGGCAAAGGAAGAAAACTTAGGGGAAAAAAAGTGGCTTACATGGAGCTGGTTTCAATCCGACTCCATAAGAAAGCTTAGTAACAACTTGACCATGGAATCAGTACCATTCCTAAGGCAAGAAGGATGGTCTAGGTATGTCTGTGTCCAGCAGCCACTGTCTGAGACTTGGCTCCCAGATGGAAGATCATTACCATGGAGGTGAAGCAGTTACAGTTGGGCTGAATAGGAGAGATACAATGATTGTTCCAAGTCAATTGAGGAACACATATAACTTCGCATTTCTCTTCATTAAGTGAAAGCCAAATGATGGTTTGGCTCATAAGTTTTGAAACATATTTGAATGAGCTGGAGTACTGTCAGAGTTCTTGGTATGCTGGTCACATCTCAGACTGATTAAAACATCTTCTGTGGGAGTGTTCAAAGCACCAATAAGTTTAAAGATTTCTACATATCTGTGGCAAACACCCACTTATAAGAACAAGTGGGATAGAATGAAGAATGCTGTGAAATGATCAGAATGATAAATTAGCATGTCTGCTGTGGGAGGAATGTGTAACTATTTTAAACTGGGAAGATACTTGATGATTTGAGCTTTAGAAGTGACAAAAGATGCTTAAGATTTTAAGGCTATTTCTTTAGCTGCCATATGCAAATTCAATGGCATGGTGAATCATTTAGGAAGTGATTACAGTGTCAGATGTTTGCTGGGAGTGAAGAAGTTGGTACAATACGGAGAAATCATGATGATCTCTGAATTTGGAATCAATAAATTGTAGGATGAATGAGTTTTTATGATGGAAATAAAATTTTTGAGAATTTAGGCTTAGTTTATTTATTAGTTAAAGTGTTTCTAAGTTCTTTATGGAAATCACAGTAGAAGCCCCTCAAAAACTAACTAGATAATATTTGGTTTTGCTATGTTACTACTTGGTATACTGGAGAGAATCATCATGCTAAAAATGTACATGCTGATTCACATTTATTGCGAGTAGTCACAGTAATCAAACTTAGAAATCACCTTAATTCCTATCAGAAAAGCATGAAAAAAAGTAGTTTACGTACACAATGCTTAATGTTTAAGCATTTAGAGGTATGATATCACACAATTTGCAGGAAAATCAATAGAACTGGAGACAATCGCTTTAATTGAATAATACAGGCTCAGAAAGACAAATAATTCATGATTTTTGTTATATGTAAAAAACATTTAAAAAAGCATGTAGAGAAAATATGAAGAAGGAAGATGGGAAAGGTTGCTCCAATATATTATGTGCATGTATAAGTCTGCAAAAAGAAAATTATTTAATTTTCATAACTACTGTGCACAAATTTTAAAACAGTAAATAAAATTTTAAAAGTGTTTTCCCTAACATTAAGAAAATGAATTTTGCTTGAACAATGGAGTGATTTTGTTTATGCAAAATCACTGATATGCAAAACCACTGATATGCAAAAATGTGACAACTTTTCATGAGAGGAGAAGAAAATGTGTATATATATATATATATATATATATATATATATATATATATATATATATATATATGATTGAGTTACAGTGACTACTCATTGTAATCAGGTATAGAAGAGTGAAAAAGGTATGTCAGTGCTCTAGAGAGCTGAAGGATCCAGTGGAAGACATGAAGCCGTCTGTAGTATCCCTTGCCAGTCTGTACTAGTAGCATATTTTCATTCTGGCTCCTCTATTCTCTATTTACCAGATGTCTTATGTTGAAAAACCTTTCTTCATTATACCCTTCTTTCATGTCATTTCTACCTTGAAGCCAGCTGAAAATAGATTGAAACTGTGACCGAAATTATACCTCTTCTTTAAATTCTGGGTATTTGGTACTTTGTCCCAGGGAAAGTAACAAATAGAAAAGGTGCTACTAGGAGTATAGTCATTACTGTGACTCTCAACTGACTATATGATTCTGAGGTTTTTGCAACTAGTGTGGGGGATATTTTGAGAATCAAGGTATAAAAGTCCTAGGCTGTTGTAATAAGAATTGGATAGATGGTTGTGGCTGGAGCTTAGAAGACCAGAAAGCTGATAAGAATGCACCCAATTGTTAGCAACCAGAATAGCATAACTGTCCCTGATTTTCTCTGGATTCTTGTCACATGGAGTATTGTTTTCCATCCTTTGACTTTCAGTCTATGAATTTGCTTTTGAGCTAAATATGTGTCTTGTATACAGCATATTGTTGAATTTGGCTTCTTCATCCAGTCTTCCAATCTTCTTCTTTTTATTGGTGAATTGAGGCCATGCACACTGATGGTTATAACTGTAATGTACTGGCTTATCTTTGCTATGTTATTTCCCTTCTGTAGGTTCCCTACTTATCCACTGAATTTAACTGTTTGCTTTGCTTGGTAGTAAAACAGATAAAGAAGATCACTACGTAGTTGTTAGGGGAAACTGTAAGAGGAAGAGATAATAATCATAAATGTATATGCACCAAATATAGGAACACCAAATTATATAAGACAAATTTTAATGGATATGAAAAATCAAATGAGCAATAACACAATTGTAATGGAGGAATTTAACACCCATTGACACAAAGGCATAGATCAACTAGGCAAAATATTAGCAAAGCAATAGGAGAACTAAACTAAGAAGAAATGGACTTTGTAAATCTTTACAGAGTGCTCCACCCAGCAGCATCAGAAAGCACATCTTTCCAGCTATAAACAGACATTCTACAAAATATATCATATACTAGTTCATACAGCATGCTTTGGAAAATGAAAAGGAATTGAAATTATCTCATGCATATGATATGGCCACAGTGCAATGAAACTAGAAATTATTGGCAAAAGAAAACCAAAAACTACATAAGCACTCAGAAATTAAATAAGACTCTACTGAACATCAAAGGGTTACATATGAAATTAAAGAGGAAATTAAGCAATATTTATAATCAAACAAAAATGCAGAATAACTTACCAGAAACTGTGGGATCCAGTGAAAGCTGTCTTAAGAAGGAAAATTATAGCAGTAAATTCTTACCTTAAGGAGGAACTAACCTCTAAAAAAGATCTAGAAGCCAGTCTCGCTGATGAAAATAGACGCAAAAGTCTTCAATACAATACTAGTGTACAGAATAGAACAAAGCATCCAGAAGATTATATGTTACAACCAAGGGTGATGTATGCCAGGAATGCAGGGATGGTTCATGTACACAAATCCATAAATGTAATGCACCATATCAACAGCTCCAAAGAAAAAAATTACATGATCATTTCAATAGATGCAGAAAGAGCTTTTGACAATGTCCAGCACTCACTTGTGACATATATCCTACAAAAAATAAAAATTGGTAATCGTTTTCTCAACATGAGAGAAGCTATCAATTACAAACCAACAGCCAACAACATGCTTAACAGACAAAAATTGAAAGCCTTTACTTTAAAAGCAGAAATGAGACAAGGATGTCCACTGTGACTCTTCCTATTCAATATAGCTCTGGAAATATTAGCCAGAATAATTAGAAACAAAAGAGTATTGAAATGAATAATGATTGGAAAGGTAAAAGTAAAATTGTCATTATTTGCTGATGACATCATACTCTACATAGAAGACCCTCAAAATTCCTCTAAGAAACTTGTAGATCTAATAACCAAATTCAATAAAATAGCAGGATAAAATGTCAATATGCATAAGTCAATACCATTCCTATACACAAACAATGCATGCACTGAGAGAGAAATTAGGGAAACCACACCTTATACAATAACATACAAATAATGAACAATTTAGAAATCAGTTTCACAAAAGAAGTAAAAGATTTATACAGTAAAATAATCACACTCTAAAAAATTGTGCAGAGAGGATTTCTTAAAATGGGAAGATATTACATGCTCCTGGATAGGAAGAATCAGCATTGTGAAAATGACCAGTTATGACTAAAATACCATTAGTATACTTACAGATCTAAAGAAAAATCCCAAAAATTTCTCTGGAACCAAAAGATACCTAGAATAGCAAGAGCAATCCTAGGTAATAATTAAAGGCAAGAGGCATCATAATGCCTGCCTTAAAATTATACTACAAGGCTCCTGTGATAAAATCAGCATGATACTGCCAACAAAATGGACTTGAAAATCAACAGAACAAAGTAGAAGATGTAGATACAACTCAAAATATACTCAACCACTTCATCTTTGGCAAAGGGGCCAAAAATATTCATTGGAAGAAAGATAGACTCTTTAATGAATGGTTCTTGAAGAAAATGGATTTCCACATGCCAAAGACTAAAATTAGGTGCATGTCTATCACCATGCAAAAATTATAGTCAAAGTGCAACACAATTTAAATATTAAAACTGAAAAACTAAATCTTTTGGAGGAGAAATAAGAATCTTAAAAACATGGGAGAAGGTTCCTGAACAAAACCCAAACTGCGAGGGAAATATTTCAAAGAATCAACAATTCTGATCTCATCTTCTTGATAAGTTCTTGCATGTCAAATGAAACCATCAACAGAACCAAAACAAAACCCAAGAATTAAAAAATTATAGATGACTATCTTTCAGGCAAAAAACTTCTATCTAGAACATATAAAGTATATAAAAAAAAATACGTCACCCAAGTTCAAAGACTAAATCTGAAAATGGGCATCTGAGATGCACATACACTTCTCCTATGATGAAATATAAATGGCAAATAAATATATGAAAAAATATTCAACATCATTGGTCATTCAAGAGACGTGAATTAAAACAACACTAAGATTTCATCTTACACTAGAAGGAATGGCTATCGTAAAGAAATCAACTAGTAGCGAGTGCTGAAGGATTGTGGGAAAAAGAGAATCCCTCTCCATTGTTGATAGGGACTGCATATTGGTACGGGCAGTATGAAAATCAGAGTAGAGATTCCACAAAAAGCTTAGAATTCCATTAAACTCTGATGTTCCCTTCCTAGTTATTTTTCCAAGTGAACTGAAAACATCACATCACTGTGATTTATGTGCACTCATGCTTATAGCAGTATAATTTGTCATAGCCAAACTTTACAAATAACCCAAATGCCCACTGACTGAGGAAAGGATAAAAAAAGATGTGGTATTTCACACAATGGAATATTACTCAGCTATACAAACGATAAACTTAAGGCTTTTGTAGATAACTGTCTGAAAGTAGAGACCATTTTGGTAAGTGATATAAATGAGACCTGCATGTACAAACATATTATTGTCTTTCTAATGCAAGAGCCTGAAAGAATCAATGAAATCTGAAAGGTAAAATAGATACTATGAAAGGGAAAGTATCTATCAAAGTTAAAAGGATAAAAGAAAGGAGGGAGGGTTGGCAAGGTAGCTCAGTGGACTAAGCGCCTGCTTAGGCAAGCACAGGGACCAGGGTGCAATTTCCAGAACCACATCACATCTATGCTGGCCCCACCCCTGGGCACACTAAATTGGCCACCTGTAATCCCAGCATTGGAGAGGCTCAAAACTGGAGAATTGCTATGGGTCTGACTTGTGCAGTAAGACCCTGTACCAAACATATTTTTTTAAAAATGGAAAAGATATGTAGCTTTCATACTTGTACACTGATTTCTGTTAGTCTATTGAAATGAAAAGTTCATGTTACTTTTTTTTTTTAACTTGCATCACTTTCTCTTTATTTTTTTTCCATTTATTTTTATTTTATTGAAATACAAATGTCAATCAGACAGTTTCAAAACACCATAACCATACAGAGTCAATGAATTAATACATTGCAAACTGTTTTCATAACGTATGGTACTGTACAAGGTGCATACATGATATTATATTCACAGGATTTTTATTTCTGAATTATATCAAAGATTCAATAATTATTTACCTAGTGGATGACCATAGCACTAAAAGCCGACATAATATCCTGTCCAACCACCATTAGTGCAGATCTTGCCTCTCATAGAATTATGTAGAAGCACAGCATTATCTATCCCAACTGTACTGTCTATACACACACATCATGATTTTTTCTTTCTACAACCCTTCCTTTG
>PVKA01020863.1:9116-39680 GCA_004027165.1 Ctenomys sociabilis | reverse complement strand
GCTTAAAGCCAGCCTGAACTGCATAGCAAGACCCTGTCTCAAAAAGACAAAAAAAAAAAAAAAAAAAAAAAAAAAAAAAAAAAAAAAAAAAAAAAAAAAAAAAAAAAAAAAAAAAAAAAAAAAAAAAAAAAAAAAAAAAAAAAAAAAAAAAAAAAAAAAAAAAAAAAAAAAAAAAAAAAAAAAAAAAAAAAAAAAAAAAGAAAAATCAGTGGCCAGGGAGATAGCTCAGTAGTACAAGCACTTGCTTGGCAAGCTCAAGGGTCTAAGTTCAATCTCCAGTTCCACTAAATAATAATAATAATAAATAATAATAATAATAATAATAAATGACTTGTTTGGGTCAGGGAGATAGCTCAGTAGAATAAGCACTTATCTGGCAAGTGCAAGATCCTGGGTTCAATCCCTAGTACTGCAAAAAAAGAAAGAGAGAAAGAAAAAATAATTAGGTCATTTTGACAAAACAGGTCTATTGGCTGTGAAAATGTAAAGATTGCCCAATATGAATTTATTATATAGGAAGAAACCTTTGCTTTTCTAGACGCCACAAATGGAAATCCTGAGAAATCATGTTTATCACTTTGATATATAATGTTAATATACTACAAACTCAGCAGACTATTAGCCATGGTATTGTTGGCAAATTTAGACTTAATCTGACATAGGAAGGACAATGCTTTCAGTTTAGCTGTGGATTTAAAGGTTTAGTAGAAAGTAAAAATGAAAGCAGAGAGAATAGGTACCAGCTCAGAATAGAGACTAAAGCATTCTCATTGCATGACTGGTTTGTGGTTTTCTACCTGTGACTAGTACATATCAATGTAAACAAAAATTTAGAAGCTATATTCTGGACTGAGAATTAAAGAACAAACTGCAGTTGCACCAATGGCATGGAGCTTTGCCTCCTTTCACAAATCCAAGAAAGGAAGCGCCAAGTCACGTCTGCACAGTGTGAGCAAGGTAAACAGAAATCAAAACAAAAGCAATATGTTAGATTTCATGTTGGTTCCTTAGTTCTGTTTTCCACCTAATAATTTATTATATCGTGTTTTCTGTTAATCTGCTTAATAAAACTTCGTGCCACCAGTGCTGACTACATACTATGGACTAAAGAAAACATTTGGATGATCGTGTGAAATAAATACTTCTAGGCGTATCACACATTTCTCAGAGTGGCTCATATTTAGAGACTGTGACCTGCACTTTCATTGCAGTGACAGTAGTATGACAACTATGCACTTGACTGATCTTGGATTTTAATCCTTGATGACATCATTGTATAGTCCCGTGTTGTTTGATGATGAGTATATTCTGATAAATGCATCACAAGACCACGTTGCCATGATGTAAACATCAGAGTCTACTTGTATAAACATAAAGAATATATAGGTCAGTCACTCCAGATGGCCTTTCACTGCAATCCAGGCACGTGGTAAACATGAGATGCTGCTGATGTAACATGCTGTGTTGTGTAACTGTAGACTTGTCTTTATAAGCCATTCATGGATCATTCTAAAATAATGACACAGGGAAAGTACAGTATAGCAGTTACGTAAAGCAGCAACATAGTCACTCATTACTATTGTCACTTATTACATCCTACGGCTGGAGAGATAGCTCGACCAGCAGTCTAAGCACCTGCCTGGCAAACGCAAGGACCCGGGTTCAATCCCCAGTACTGCATGTTGTGCCAGTCCAACACTCAGGCCCTGTACTGTACTGGCCACTGAAACCAGATATGGTGGTGCATGTCTGTAAACCCAGCACTGGGGAGGCTGAGACAAGAGAACGATTATAAGTCCGAGCTACGTAGAAAAATGCTATGTCAAATAAACAGACAAATACATAAACAGATATTAATTTTTAAAAAGTAATACGTGCTATGTACTGCCATATATGTTATGTTTTTACATGAATGGTAGAGGAAAAACATTTTTTGAACACCAGCATCACCACAAAAATTTGTGATACAAATTTTTGTAAGGCTATTGTCACAATAAGGCTATTGTCACAGGCACCAAATCACCAGGCAATAGGAATTCCTTAGCTCTGTTCTAATGGAATAGCACCACAATACCATAAATAATCCATTGTTGGCTTGAACATTATTATGAGGCCCACGAATATACTTAGATATTATTCATCATAAAAATAACTATAAGCATTTACCAAGAGAATGATTATATCCAAAGCGCTTAAAGCATAGCAGTTTTCTGACAAATAACCATGTTTTCTATATTCAACTTGAAAACTAACTTTGCCCCTTTGGCCCCACTGCCTCCAGCCTAAAGGAAGCTTCTCCTCCCCTGCAATCTCACAAATCTCAGCTGTATCACTAGGTTGTCATTTAGTCTGTGCTCCATCAAATTAGTTGTTATTCTGGAAATTTCTTTCATTCAACTTAATGGTAAGCTTTATTACGACAGAACATATACATTTATAATAATTTATACCTCAAACTAATGTCTAAGGGAGAGAGAGAGAGACAGAGAGAGAGAGAGAGAGAGAGAGAGAGAGAGAGAGAGAGAGGTACTTGATGCTCAATAAATGACGTCTGAAGGATGAAGAGTCAAATATGTCTACTAATATGTATGGCAGTACTATAACTGGCAATCTCTTCAATATATGCAATATTTCATAAAACACAGATTTGATGACGATAAATATTTTCTCTGTTCACCTGGAGAATGTATGAAATAAAAGTGTAAATATATACAGAGTTGTGATATACACCGTGTCCCCTGAACGGAATTAGCTTCATTTCTTTAAAAATTGTGAGGTTCCCAATCCACAAATACTTGCTTGAACATGCTTTTAAATTGAGATTTTTCTTGAAAATAAAAATTGAATTGAGACTAATGTAAACAGCATTTCATTTTTTAACGTCCCACATTTTCTCTACAGCTCTAAGTGCCGTGACATGCCAGCAGCCACATGCTGAACCCTTTCGCTGTTTGATTTTCAATGGAAACATCAAGAAAACCCATTTGCCTGATTTTCTGAATGCTCACAAATCTTACAGATCCTCTGCTGCCAAATGACAAATTCTAATCATATATAACTAAACTGTTTTATTATTGTTATTATTGTTCATGAAAAATGATTATAGGAAGGACAGCAAAGGAGGAGGACTACTCTTCCTTTGCCTGTTACTTTCTTCTTGTTGGCCAAAATTTTGTCACACATAAATCTTGTGCCAAGCTGAGATTTCTACAAGGGAAGCAAGTAAGTGTGTACCTTGTTAATTATGATGGCACTAAGCTTTCTGGATCTCACATGTGAACTTGACACAGTGATTCACCTCTGAATTCCCAATACCAGTACATCTAGATTACTCAATAAGCACTTTTGAATGAATTATGCTGTATTACTTCATTGGCTGACCAAACTGTAATCTAACATAGAGACTTTTATAGTAAGACCTTAACTTAGACTTTTACTTTTTAATTTTACTTTATTTTCTTACACGCTTTCTTCTTATATACAAAGACATCCTAGTTATAAGAGAACAGGCAGAAAATAATTAGGACTCATAATTATTCATAGCATTATTAAAATGCTATGCTTTTTATCTGAGCTACTCGTCATAGAAGGACACAATGTCTACAGGCACAAAAGACACCTTGTCACAGTATCATAGCTAGGGTCTAAATTTACAGTTTACCTTCTTATTCCCATAAGTTATTAGAAACACTTCCCAAGACTTTCAAAGCCTCCAAGTATTGACACTTTCTTTCTGGTGATTTATTTATTCCTTGCTGAAAGCAAGTGTGTGATCAGTGATTTTGAAGAAATGACTAAATGAATATCCAGGATAACATTTATCTCCCTATGACTTGGGCACCAACTTGTAGGCAGCTATTGAAATTTCCCCTTCCTGTACTGGCATTAATTATTTATCCTTATTGAAAATGTTTTCTCCAATGAGACTGGCAAGAATGGGAACCATTTCTTAGCCTTCTACAAGTATTTGCAGTTCACATCAACCTAAGGAGAGACATCTCAAATACATTATACATTTTGAGCTCAAAGGAAAAAACAAAAACCTAGAACTACCTTGCATGCAAATTCAAGTAACAATATTTGTTAAGTAAGAAATAGATGAGTTTAGATGGATTTAGCTCACTACCTAAATTTTACAGTATTATGGTGTGAAGAGTCAATGCCAGGAGATAAATCTGCGAGAATTTGTGTTGTATCTGTGCTGTCGTAAGACAGATTTGTTTTTTTTTTTTGAAAGGAATCATACATTACAACCAACCACAGTGTCCTGAGCAACTCCCTCTCTTTAAAAATGATCTCATTAATTAAGGCACTTTACAAATAGTAACATGAAAGGCCTCCCAAGAACAGGGCTTTTAACGCTAAGCATTGACCTTAGTTGAATGGAACGCTCTCAGCAACTGCAAGCCAGCACTGACCACCTTGTTCCTGCACTTTTCCTCTGCTTATCACGTATCTCTTTAAGCATCTGATGGGCAGTTTGCCTGAACTGCTTTAACTGAGTTTTGTATCATCTCATGAGTTGTCAAGTGGAGTGTGGAAACGCAACTCCAATATGTCATAAGAAAGCCCAGTATTTACTTGAAGCCATCCAAAGAACTACTCTTCGCAGTGTAATTCTATAGTAACTATTTACATCTTTGAAAGGTGACGGGTTTACATGACCCATTAAGAAGCACAGATGCAATAAATGCATCATATATTCAATTTAAAATTTTAAATTAATACTTTTATTGATTCTTAGTTATAGAAGATGTTGATATTTAGCAATTCTTGGTTATGTTTCATTAAAACACAGTATTTATAAATTAAACTAACACTAAAGAAAAATATAAAATAACCAAGAAGTAAAAAGCTACATTGGATGCATGGCCTTCCTCTGATAAAGTTTATGCAGGAGCTGTAGGAAGACTTACCTGTTCAAAAACATTTGGTCAAATCAGACAACTTTGCTTTTTTTTTTTTTTTTTTTTATTTATGGATCCAGGGATTGAACTCAGGCCCTTGCGCTTGCCAGGGAAGTGCCTTATTCCCCTGAGCCATCCCCCTGGCCCTCAGACTTTTAAATGACAGCCTTTTCTTCTCGCTCCTCGGCCCTTTAATCACTGTTTCAGTCCATCTCACACATATCACAATGGTTGGCACTGGATAGATTTATTAAAAAGAAAAAAAATCACACAGTTCTGGAGGATGGTAAGTCCAGGAACAAGGCGGGGCCATGTCTGGTGTCTTCTGAAAGCTGTCTCTGCTCCTGAGAGATTGCATCTAGCTGTTTTGTCAAAAGGCAGGACGCAACAACTCCCTGACACCTCTTAGTAGGATGCTAATCCCAGGCATCAGAGTTCTACCTTGATTTAACCACTTCATAGAGATCCTAAGTCTTCCTATTGTGACACTGCTGATGAACTTCAGTGTATGAAATTTAGGGGCATACACATCGTCCATAGTAGCTGTCTTACAGAGGGAGGCTGCAGGTTTAAAGGGAGTCTTTCTGGTCTCTGAATTGAGCCAGATATTTGGTTTTTGTCTATTTCTTTCTTTACTTATTCAATATCTCTCCTTGCTTCTGAAGAAGCTCTTTCCTTGGAACTACAGTGTCTTTTAATATTTACTAATGTGAAATCTGTTTTCTCAAGGATTTCAAGTAATGTATTTACAGCATTGGTGACAGAAAAATCTTAGACTGTATATACTCCTATGGATTCTTTTCTAGTATCAGTTAGTAACACAAGAGTGATGAAATGTTTATTACAAATGCTTAAATTAAAAAAAAATCTTATAGGTAGGGATATTGGCAATAAGGATGGCATAAATGTGTTTGAAGTAAGGAGAGAATTTTGATTATTTTTAATGGTGAATTAATGGCAATGAAATAATAATATAAATATGTTTAAAATAAGGGAGAATATTTTGATTATTTCTGAGTGGGAATTAATGTCAATGAGTCTTGTAATGCATTTTTAAATTTAATATTTATTGTAGTGTTTGATCATGCTGATTGATCATATGTTTATTCCAAATTCTGTCAAATTAAAAACATCACTGGGTGTCCTGGTTCACTTTGTTCATCAGCTCTGGCACCAGGAAACTTCTGGCTCTTCCCTAAAGGCAAAATGTCCATAAAAGATAAATATTTTAAATTGGTTCTGGATGGAAGAAGTCATGACAGTGCAGCTAGAACACCTGTGAAAGGATTTCCAAAACTGCTTCAGAAATCAGTAGAAAATTAGAATAACCATATTTGAAGCAATGGGGAGTATTTCCACAGTGACTAATAACAGTAAAATGTTATAATTTTAAAAAAATATGGTGGACCAAATAGCTCAGCAGATTAAAGCACCTGCTTAGGCAGATGCAGGGGCCAGAAGATCAATCCCAGGGCTTGCCATGCCAGGCCCACCACCAGGGTATGCTGAGATGGCAATGGAGATTGGGCTTGGTGGTGCAAGCCTGTAATCGCAGCGCTTGAGAGGCTGTAAACAGAAGGATCACTATGAGTCTAGTCTGTGTAGTGAGACCTTGTAGACCTATAGACCATATCCTAAAT
Organism: Ctenomys sociabilis; assembly: GCA_004027165.1. NCBI lineage: Eukaryota > Metazoa > Chordata > Mammalia > Rodentia > Ctenomyidae > Ctenomys > Ctenomys sociabilis. The sequence continues at coordinate 33,133 of PVKA01020863.1, read as the reverse complement.
ACAACAACAATAATAATAATAATAATTTCAAAAATCTAGACAAGGGCATGGTGGTGAGCACCTAATCCTAGCACTTCAGAGGCTGAAAATAGGAGGATCACTATGACTCTAGTTGTGTAGTGAGACCTTGTAGACCATGTAGTTCCCATACTAAGCAAATACAAAAATAAATTACATGTTCACTGTATTTGTGATCACACCCTGTATGCCTAATTAAAAACAAAAGATAGAGGAAGAGTGTGAGGTACAATAAGAAAGAGCAAGAGAAAGAAGAAGGTGGGAGTTAAGCAAAGGATGAGGAAGGAGAGGGGAAGTGAAGGGAACATGAAGGAGGGAGGAGGAAAACTCTGCCCCACATTGTTAACTCTCTTTGTTCAATGGTCTTACAGATTGAGTGATGAAAACAGTCCGTCACCCCATAGTATCTGTCCAGAACATTGTCCTGTGGTGGATCCGGATCCCTTTCAATTTATATGATAAAGCTGCAGAGTTTCAAGGTTAAAAACATTTTAAATCTTTGAGGTTTCAGCTACTTATCTCCCATACCATTTTCCTTCTTTTTTAAAAATAAGTTTGAACTACTATATAGTATTTTTATTAAATCAAGTTATTGCAGCCCTGTGCCATTTTAACTTTATTTTTGTGCTCTAAAGCTATTGCTGCTATGAGTTGCTATACTGCAGACCCAGATTACAGGTATAGGTCAGAGACTGAATAAAGCTAAACTTGGAGCCAAAGCAGAGACTGAGGTACACAGACACCAACTGCCACCAGTGTTGCCTTTAAAATGTAAGGCATTCCTAGGACTTGGTATCTACTTTTACAAAGTACAAATAGGATCACCAATCTTGTTAGAATTAAGAGAGTAATACATGTATGTATATTAATACATTGTTTGGAACATAGTACAAGTTTAATGAGTTTAAATTGAATAATATGTTTTTAGCTTGTCATGCTTCTCTAAAGAAACAGAGCCAATACAATACAACATATACAATGTATATGCAGCACCGTATCTTTGTGTAGTTTCCTTTGTGGTATGCATCGTCTACAATTTTAAAAATCCAAATGGCTCCAATTGGATCTTTTTGAAAATTTCAGCATTCACTCTCTCAACTATGTTATCAGTTAACAATTATAAATACTAATAGAGTCGCAGTTATAGAAAGCGGGCGCTCAGTCCAGTATCTCTATAGACTGAGTCATTGGACGTTCATCATTGTCCAGGACTACGAGATCAATACCATAACCGCCTGCATTTTAAAACAAGGAGGCTGAAGTTCAACCATTTGTTATTTATCCACCCACAAATCAAAGTGGTGGTGAAGCTGTGATTCAAACACAAGACTGTCCTATTCTACTTTGTTTTTTGTTTTGTTTTGTTTTGTTTTTTTGTCAGAACTAGGGATTGAACTCAGGCCTTTGCACTTGCCAGGGAAGCACTTATTTCACTAAGCCATCTCCCCAGCCCCTGTTCTACTTTATTAACCATTGCTTAAATTAAATATTTGGTGAGACATAGTCTTCCGGCCCCATACAAGATCAAAAGATAAGAAAGTAAGGAGTGTTTTCAGGTAGAAGAGCTATAATTAGTTTAATTTACAATTGATATTTTGGAGAGATTAAAATGAAATGAAAGGACATTAGTTATCAAAACATCTGAGGTCTGCACTAATGTAAAATGTCATTTTAAGAAATTCACACTTCTTTATCATGATATGTAAAATGGATAAATAATCCCTCAAAGGTATAATTTGTTAGAATCTAACAGAAATTCAACTCAATTTTTGGGATTAAAATTTATATGGGATAAAAGCAGAATGAGATGGCATTATTGTTCAGAAGAATTTCCAAGTTATTTCAATATACCTATTGTTTGTTTTTTGTTGGTTTGGTTTAGTTTGGCTTGGCAATTAAACTCAGTACCTTGCACTTGCCAGGGGTTTGCCTCTGATTTACATCCATTGCCCTATTATTTGTTAAAACAATAGTGGAAATAGGTGTGAAAAAAGATAAAAATGGAGGAAACTGTTTGGAAATAGGGAAAAGAATTTTGAAGAAGTAACTGTATAGAGCATTATGTGCAGCTTTCATGACGTGTATTGATTTCTGTACTTGGCTATTTTATATCTCAGCTACTTAGGATTTTTTGGATTCCTCTTATCCTGCACAATTTCATGGTCACTGCTTAATTTTCTGTCTCTAAATATAAAGCATTATAAAGGGATTGCTCTTGTATAGGTTGTACATTTTAAATGAATGGAATACCATTTTAAAAAGAGAGAGTATAAGAAAATCAGACAGTTTAAATGTAGGGATTTTTCACTAACAAAAAGTAAGTAAGGATATAATAAAGGAGAAGTAGGTGAACATTGTAACAGCCCTTCCCCTGAGATTTCTTCCATAGTTCATGTTATAGAGTTCCTCAAAATCTTCTGACAGGTAATGCAATGTAAAGCTGAAGAATTTAATATCCCAGCAGTTGTCAGGATCCAGTTCAGAAATGACAGTACAGGTTTATAAACAAAGTGAGAGAAATTAGAGTGCAAGATATGTGTATGTGTTTGAAAAAAATAAAAGCCACATTTCAAAAACAATGTAGGAAAAGTCAGAAGAATACGAGAGCAATCAGATGTTAAAAAATGTGTTTCAAGTTTTTAAACGTAGTTAACTAGTGACTAAGACTCATATTTATTTATTTTAAAAAGTTTGTGTGTCCAATTTGAAATAGTAGTTGGAATTCTGAATGTGACTTTGGCATCTAAATTAACGCCAAAAGTCAGAGGCCATGAAAATGTCCTATGCGGAAAGACGATCAAGTGAAAAGAAGAGAAAAATGTGGACATAAATGAACTCATTCATCTTTTTACAGTTGTGAAGGGTTACAATGTTTTGACATGAGGCCCACAGCCTTGTATGGAAAGCACCTGGGTTAAGCACACTTTCTATCATTGGTCAGTCCTTTCAAAGGCAAGAAGCAAAGTTGATCTTTTGTCATAGAAATCACTGCTACATCAGGATATGTCTTTCAAATAATCAGTCTTGTTTCTTTAAATATAATGTAATTGTTTCTCACAAATACAGAAGATAACATGACTAAGATAAATGAAATGAAGGACTTAAAACCTATGCCCAATAAAAGGATTATCTTTTCTCATTAAAAAAAAATGATTGAGGGTTTAAAGTTTGTATATTTTTTTCTCCATGAGGACTTTCATCTCACTTTAACTACTCAAGACAACTAGTCCAGGAAGTAGACACTAAAGATATTCTGGAACATCAGACCATTTTTAAAAATTTCACCAAGTTTCTACTCTGTTTGTGCTTTAGAGTAACCCAGTATGCCTCACAAATATTTTCCTTGGAAACTTTTTTCAGGAATGTTTTACAGATGACAAAAGAGAACAACTTTGGAACTTGGAAGCTCAGTTCAAATATCTCTGGTGGGGACAAAAGGGTCTAATAAATTTAAGATCTTTTTAATGGGTGATTGAACTCACAAACCTACATTTGTCAGGCTTCCAGGCACTTAAGATGCTGATCTATCTCCCTGGGCCAAGAGTATGTTTTTAACTTTCTAATTAAAAGAAATAAACAAACAAAAATCCCTATCCTACAAAAGGGAAAAAGCAACTAAATCTAGCAATCCTCTCATTATTCGCTTAAAAAAATATAACCAAGATATCTAGATATAAATAAGATTAACTGCGTGCCTATGACTTTTCATGGTTCAAATAGTAAACACTCACTGCTCAAGGAGCAGCAGAGGTCCACCGAGCACTTTACTTCTGAGCAAAGGAACAAGCCGCTCACTTTTGAAGTTTGTGCTTAGCTACAGTTCACTGCATCTCCATGGTATCTGGGGACCTACAAATTTGAGGGTTTCTGTCCACTTAACAAAGATTGATTGCTTGTAATTTTTGTCCTCACAAAACCTGCTGCAAGTTGGAGAATACAAAGATAATGGGCGTGAGAGAAAAAATAAAACATGGTCAAATCCCATGATGCCCTGCCAGTTAGCATCCAGGTTCTCTCTTTCTCTATCTTTATTTTAAGAAAGGATTGACATGGTGTTCAGAGTCTCATTACTAGATCAGACTAGTAATCCACCTGCTTAAGCCTTCCAAGAGCTGGGATTACAGGTACCTGTCACCATGGCCAGTCTCAATTGCTGTTTCAGTGTGCCCCGGTCGGGTGGCAGCATGAAAGGCCAGGGGATTGAACTCTTGTCCACTGAACCTGTCTACAGGCACTTTAATCCACTGAGCTATTTGGCTGGCCCTTTGTATCCAGCTTCTTCTCAAGTCACATGACATCCTGCAATCATCAATGAGAATTTAAGTAACAGTTAAAATACACTTATCAATGTATGAGTGGCTTCTCCTTCCAGGACAAAGTAAATTAACCAATGAAACACATTTCATAAAGCACTGCATATAGGCACAGGGTTATTTGTCAAGAGTTTATAGCTTGGAAGTTGTTAAGTAGAGTTCGCATAGTGGATGGGGTAAAGAAATAGATCAAGGCAGGAATTATAATGATAAAGTACTGCTGTGCTAGTAAAGTTTGTGTACATGCACGTTAGTGTGGTTAGAAGAAAACAATTAAGAAATTAAAGCAAAAATGAATGGGTAAGACATGGGAGTGTTGCTTGTAGGGCCTACCTTAGTGGGAACCACATCAAGCATGTTGTACACCGATTACCTTTGCTCCCGGGAAAACACGCTCCTTAACCACTTTGATTTTTGACAACCATGCAACTGCTGTTATCTCCCATTCCAGAGAATCATGTTTGGCAAAACCAGAGTGACTTTTCCTTGCCCATTTTTTCCTCACACTGGATCCAACTCAATGGTTCATTTGTATTCTAGGGTTCTTCGTGGGTTTGGATCTCAGATGGACTTTGGATAGTAATACACATTTTCCTGTGCCTTACACAGGTTCTTCACTACCACTTTTGTGAGAGAATTCCTTAACACATACATGCCACAAAATCCTCTTATCAGGGCCTCAGTGACATCTAAAATCTATCTTCCAATCTATGCATAAGAAAACTTTAATAAAGTCAAACAATAAAATGTGATAACTAATGAGGAATATCAAACTTACATTTTTATATAAATTCATACACCTCTGAGAAATACTGTTTTCATTCAAAAGGTAAGAACTCCATCCTACTGCTCAGTAGTAGTCCTAAAAGTTTCTAAAGTAGTCCCATATATTTCTTCCATGGATTAAAATATCTGCCATCCTTTTAAAGAAAATGAGACTTTGCGTTCACAGAACACCCTTTATTTTCACATAAAATCATGAAATGAGACAAAGTGACATTAGTTATGAAAACTTTTAGTAAGATACTATTCTTTGTTTACTTAATGCAAAAACGTCTCCCATAATCCCATTTCTCATGTCAGCATTGATTAAAAAGGACACATTTCATGGTGTTTGGAAGCATGGAAGTAAGCAGAAATTATATTGCTTAAGATTTTAGCCTTGGTAAGAGGTGCCACTCAGTCAGGCAGCCCATGTGTATCGTTGCTGATGTGTTATTCCTCCTCTTCGTGAAGAACAGCATCTAGAATGTCAATTTCTCCAGCTTTCCCCTGATTTCTTCCTTTACTTTCCCCAAGTACTCAGTCATCTGTCTTCAGCTCTTGGTGAAATGCAACGGCTTTTCATGAAAGTAATTCATGTAATTTTAACTATATGCACACCAGAATACTGAGAGACCCACCCTGGGCATCTGATAGGCACCATTACTAGCAGAGAGCTGCACATAGGACCACGTTGTGGTGCAGATCTAACGTGGCTCCTCCCAAAGCCTTGTGTGATTGAAGGGGCCACGGAGCACTTCACTCAGTCATAGATTCATCCACCAGTGAGTTCACTGGCTGAGTGTGTTCTTGGGACATGAGGCCTGGTCAGACGAGGTAAACCACTGGGTGTGAGATAGGAGGGCGTCATAATTTCTTTGGATCCCCCTCTCTGCATCCAGTCTGCGAAGGCCCTTCTTTATGTCATCTGAAGTCAGTCTCAGAGCCAGCCCACTATAAACCGAAAACCTAGGCCAAAACAAACCTTGTCTGAGTTATTAATATCAGACATTGCTTGCAATTTAGAGATGAACAAGTGACAAAAACAGCCACTTCTGCCACAGGAAAGCTACCATTTTATTTTTTACTATAATAAGCAACCATCCATTTTTTTTTACCTTGCTCACATTTTCTTTAATAATCATTATTTGCAGATTTAAGCAAATGCTTTCATCACCTTCACCTTATTCCACAAAAACAATAAAAAGCTATTTTTGAGAACAAAACATGTTCCAAAAAATGAAGCATAGCAATCAATACATGTATATGGCAATAGCAGGCATTACCCTGAGAACTGTGAAATGGGCTTTCGGGGATGCACAAGTAACATTAGCAGTAAAGCAATACCTTGTAAGTCTGGGATATGTATTTTAGGTTATCATGAACTCTATTTTAGGTCATGCACAAGACAAGAAAGCACACACTTGGGTGTTTTCTCAGGCCCGGGGAATGTGAAATGAGTAGTGAGGGGAATGACTACGACCACATGATGATTTCTGAGAAAGACACAATGGCAATAGGTCATAGTATCCTTCTGATTTTAATAACTTCTGAACTGATTAGTTCTTTATTGAGAATCCACCTGCCACCTTGTCTCAGCCTCTGTCCGTATTATAATTATTACTTATTTTGATACAAGGATGGACTTCACTAGTCGATTACTTCAGTTTCAACTAGTCTTTTACTTATGGCTTTAATAACAGAGTCTGTTAGCATAGTTAACTTTTGTAGTGATACTGTGCTGGTGGATATCTATTGATCATGTTTTTAAATGTGAATTATTTATTTATTTATTTATGTATTTTATGGAGAAACAGAGCAATAAGACAGTTTTAAAACAAGTTAACAGGACAGTTATAAGTCGTATATCACATATTGTTGTCTTTGCAGTGGTTATTCATATTACAAGAGGCAGACATGATATCCTGTCTGAGCTCTATTAGTACAAATCTTGCTTCTCATTGAAGTAGCTGTAGATCTCTTGATCATTTGTTTGATTTTTCTGTATCTGGCAGGACAGAAAATAAGAAGCAATGTGAGTGTGGCTGGAAAAGCTAGCAGTACTTCACAGTACTGCCTCATAGGCATTCCATCTGCCTACTCCTGTCATATTCTAGACTACAGTGTTATCAATTGTTTCTTCGAGTGTTAGGGTGTCACACTGCTATATTACATTGATGATATATTATTACATAGATTTAATGATATAAGTTCTGTTATTTTAGTAGCAATTACTTTTTATACCTTGGTAACATAAATAGGTATCATAGAGTAGACAGTCCCATGAATCTTTTAGACCTTACAAGCTTAGTGAAACCTCTCTGGGCCCATATAATTAAGGTACCCTAATATTTTATTTGCATTGCTCTCAGAAAATTATTATTTTGACAACAATAACAACAGAAAAGTAAAACGACAGCCCCCCCAAAGGACGTTATTATCTCATAATTCGGTAAGCAAGAGATATAAGATTCTTACCAGACTAAAATCAGTGTACCACAAGCTGCATTCTTTTCTAGAATCTTTTAAAGGAAATCTCTAGTACTATCAGTTTGTCAATCTCTGGAACATACTAATATCTTGATAAGAACATTTAGGCAATAGGAAAATATAATGCCAAAGCCATCAAGCACTAGAACATGGGAAATAAGGAGTAGTGGAGAATGTAAGGCAAGGTTGGTACCTCAGGTTGTTTTGAATGAGTTGAGGGAAAGGCATTTGACTGATTCTGATAGAGGACTGACATGCTCAGAGAATATATTATCACAAGAAAGCACATCACAAAGACCATTCATAAAATATACAAGATAAGCTGTGAGTACCTGAAAAAAAATAACACAATGCATCTCATATCTCTGTGTGTGTACACAGCACTAGATTAAACATCATGAAACTCAGTTTCTTGACTGAATTGGGGTAAATATTTCCTCAAAGTTGGATCTAAGTTATGCAATGATAAGGAGGTTTACATAGAATGAAAAATAAGATTTTACAGAACTCATTATTAAACAAGTCAGTTTCTCCCTCACTCCAGACCCTGACCCAGGTGCTGAGTTCTCTCTCTCTCTCTCTGTTCATACCCTTCCTAGGTCGTTTCACAGCTAAATAGGTTGTATTTATAGATGTTTTGCCAATTCTTTTCCAGTAGTTTGGCAGAAGAACCCGTGGACAATCTCTCAAATTAGCCAGTGATTTCTACCAGGCTGCCTACTCTGTTGACCCTACAGACCTTCTCTTTAACTAACTTTCTTTTTTTTTTTTTTTTTTTTTTTTTTGTCTTTTTGAGACAGGGTCTCACTATGCAGTTCAGGCTGGTCTTAAGCTCACTTTGTAGCTCAGGCTGGTCTCGAACTCACAACAATCCTCCTGCCTCCGCCTCCCGAGTGCTGGGATTACAGGCATGTGCCACCATGCCCGGCCCCTCTTTAACTAACTTTCCACAACAAATCCTCTATGGCAATAAAACCAAAGAATTCCAAGCTGTTCTAAAACTTGATCATTTCTGTGCAAAGCATATATTTTAATCTAATAAACAAATATTTATGTTTTTAGTCTTAAACTCAGAGTTTTGAGAAAATATAAGGAAGTATCCAGTCTCAACTTTTTCTTTTCCTTTCCTTTCCTTTCCTTTTCTTTCTTTTCCTTTCCTTTCCTTTCCTTTCTTTTATTACAGGGTCTTACTACAAAGCTCAGTTCAGACTTGTAAAGATCCTCCTGTCCCAGCCTCCCCCATGCCTGGACTTCACTGCTGTCTCAGGATGTCTGGGAGTTGGGCTGGTGCGGCATGGGTTTCCAGTTATCAAGTTCCTTTCCCTGTGCTTGTCTAAACAGGTGCTTAGAAGCTTTCCTTTTTTAAACTTCTGATCATTTATTCATATTCCAGACTTATTTGACTTCGGCGGAAAAGTTGATACTAGTCTCAGCATTAGGTTTCAATAGATTCGTATTTTAAAGTTGATAAAGAAACCACTGAACGCAGCAACGTATGGCCATGATGTCCACAGAGCTGTCCTTCAGCAATCTCAGCAAACACGACACATGGACATGGTGCAATTTCAAATCCCTTTCCTTCAGCATGTTTACTGTAGTGTGATTATTAGCACTGTTAACACTAAAGTCATTCGGTTTTTTTGCTCGTACAATCCTCTCATTCAGATATCACTGTCTGAACAGCACAATAAAAATTACTTAAATTTACATTTGAATATTTAGTTGCATTATGACAAGTTCTTCCTAAATACTAATACAGGCTAGATAATGTAAACATTTGGGTAAAACTTGCAGCTTTCTAGATGATAATCTATCCATCCCAAATATGAAATTATTGAAAGATCTAACAACATAGTCACAAGTTCCTTCGACATGGGGTGGCATCCTGAGACATTAGGTGATCTCAATGTTGTCTCAACATCACAGAGCCCATTTACATAAACTAAGACAGCTGTAATGATGTGATTGTGTTTTTCTTTCAAGATAAACACAGTTCCTTTTTTTCTAAGCTAAAACCTCAATGTTCAGGTTAATTGCAGTGTTGCTAGTTTGCAATAAAAGAGTGGCTTTAGGGTTGTAGTTTGGGCATTTGGAAGATTTGCCATCTCTGCTGAAGGGGATACAATTTTGTGGGATAACCTTGGCTATATATATGCAGACCCTTGCTAACTGAAACACTGAAGCTTCGTGTTACCGTAGGCCTGTCAGGACCTAGCCTCATCCTTCTCAGTTCAAATCTATCATGACAAGATTACATAATTACACAAAGGAGTTGGTTCCTTTATAAACCATGAGCAAACACACCTTTATAATACTCATAAATGGTACTTTATAAGAAGAGACATTTTTAAGACCATTCCTCAAATATGGTTTTTGGCCATATTTTTGCCAGACCCTTGATAAACTGATTAACAGTGGAGTTACTATAAACAATCTTCCATTGCAAATAGGTCTCTGAGACTACTAAAAAGCAATATGAAACCAGGAATAGTGATACAGGCCTATGACCCCAGTTCCCTGTGAGGAGGAGACAGGAAGATCACCAGGTCAAGGCCAATCTGGACAAGTTAGTGAGAGTCTGTGTCAAAGTCAACACAGAGCTGGCACTGTGTGATTGCTGACTGCATCAACTTGGGTAACCTGGTACTCAATTAAACTGGATCAGCACAGTTCTGGTTGCAGCTCAGGGGACTTGCTGAACATCTGCTGGGTTTTAATGGGCATGAGTGGCGTTTATCAATGGGGCTTTGCAGCTTCAAGGTCATGAAAGGCTCACTTTTGTTTCTTTGGAGGAGCTCACATTCATTGAGGATGTCACCTCCTGGCTGCCACCACTGACTCATCAGCCTCCAGCACCTTGATTCAGAGTCTGAGGACGTGACCACAAGCTCCGAGCATCCACTTGTACCTCCATCTCTCCAGGGTAGGCAGCACTTTTGCATTCTTCTACACCTGACTGTGTTGGTGGCCATTGTAAGCCAATCTTGTAAAGGCTTGTACATTTATATATCTTGCATTAAATATGTTTCTCTCTTGTCTCACAAGATATGACTCAATTCTCCTGGAATTTAAGCAACAGTACGTAAAAAAAGAAAAAGAATAGAAAAATATGTTTTTATGGCAGAACATTGTTTTATATCATAATCCCCCCAAAAGTCCTGAAAACAGCAATATTATTAACATCCAATAGAAACAATCCCTGAAAGTATAGCCTTAATGGTGATATTATTAGAGAAATAAGTAGATCGTAAGTTAAATTATATTTTAAAATCTTACTTTCAATATGTTCTTTCTTTGGCTTTCTCAAAAATATTTGAATTTACAATAATATTAATATATCATAGTAAAAATTATTTCCTCATAAATCTATGTGTTTTCAATAGTTATAACCCATGATCTATGGAAAGGCAAAGCCCAGCAATAATATTATATGAAAATGGTATCATAAGAACATTACATTTTAAATTGTAGGTTGTTAGTAGTTTTTATGGGCTAAAAATATAGACAATAGGAACAGTTGTAGTTTTCCTTACGTGACTATATCTGCTCTTTGCAGCAAAGTAAACACATAGAAAAGAGAAGGTGAATTAGATGGCATATGTGTATAGTGGGTTTTTTAAATATTTTTAATACATTTAGGACGGGGTCTACAGTTTCACTACATAGGTCGGACCCTTACTGATTCACCTGCTTTCAGCCTTCCAATTGCTGGGATTACAGGTGCCTGCCACCTCACCCAGTCTCTACGGCCTTCTCTACGAATCCCAGGGTGGGGATGATGCAGCATGCCAGGTATTGAATCCTGGCCACTGTACTCTCCCTAAGCAGGCACTGTAGTCCGTTGAGCTACCTGGCCAGCCTGTGTATTGTTTTATAAAAAAAATTCTTCAACATTTTTTTCCAGAATGGCTTTATAGTCAAAAAGATCCCATCCATCAGAACTGTTGAGTTTGATCCTCTAACTAGATAGAGAAAAATTATTATTTTAATTTTTGTTTAACTTATTTTCTCTGTTATTGACCCTTCTGTGTTAGTTCACAGGACAGAATACACAGTAAATATCTCTAGAGCACTCTTCACTGAGCCTTCCCTAACCGAACTGCCTTCTCTCCACATGTAAGAATGTGCCGACAGTCGCTGCATGTGCCATTTTCAGAGCTTCCCTCGTGATCAGAGGGAGGGTTTGGTGGACTGAGCGCGCTCCATCTTGTGTGGACTGAAAACCAACAGCCAAAGCCACTTATGTATAATTCTTGTGCATTTTGAGAAAACTCTTAGATTTAAAAAAAAAAACAAAAACCAATCCAATCATGTTGAAGGCAAACTGGTTGTAGCTACTCTCTACCTCAACTTCTGAGAAGGAAACATGTTTCTAACAGCATATGTGTCCCAACCTCTCACATTACAGGAAGATTCCACATTAGCAGCGCCGAGTACTATGCGAGTGTATCAAGGGCAGAATAGAATTCACTTTAAGAATGAAAACAAACTTCCACATGGCTGTCTTTTTTCAGCTCTGTGCAAACTCACAATTTAGAATTGGATTTAATTGAAATGAGAATGTGCCAGCCTTCCCACCCACATGCCCGAAGCCGTTCTGCTCACACTTTCTTGTTTGGAGCACTATCCCTGCATCCCCTGCTTTGAAGGAACTCACAGGACATCTGTCAAATAACCCCGCAGAAGCTTTACACCAGGGTGTTGAAAATACTCTCTTTTAAAAAATCTGTTCCAAAGCCACAACATTTTAAAATTAGCATCAGTAACTCGCAATGTGTTGCCTTTAATATCCATTAGTAGAGTTTAATTTGTCATTTTTCACATTGGCTCCCAATGATTATGTATCATTTAGAAGCTAGTAATTTATGTACTATATATACATATATACATTATAATGGTCTCTTCTATTGCTGTAGTTCATCTGTGATGTTTTTATTAAGGTAATTATTTGATATAATTACATATGTATCACTAACATTGTCACCTATTGTTGCTTTCACCACTGTTCGTAAATTCAAGAATATTTTTGGTATCTCATAAAAAATCTTTATCTTAGAGAAGAAATCTGGCTCAATAAAAGTAAATGTTTTATCAAGATATAGATGAACTAAAGCCATTTTATATATTTAAATCTGTTTTTATTGTACACTATCTTTGAAATGTTAAAGCAGCATAAAGGATGAAGGCTTCCAAAGACCTAAAAGGAACACACTTATTTAGGGACAAGAGATGGCAGCACTAGTGAAGGATCGAGCTGCTGCCTACCTTTCACTTGTCCTAGCTCTTTCTTTTAGCATATTATAGCTTAGAAGGGTAAATGAAGATATGAAAGATCCCATGAAATCTTAATTTGAGTTAAATTCACTAATACATGGGTAGATAATGAAAATAGTGTTGTCCAGTAATTAAATCAATAGATGATTATTACTTTATTTTTTGCTTGTTTGGAGCCATAATAAAGCCAACTTATATTGGAAAGTTATCATGCTTCCCTTTTAAATTTTTATGAAAATCACATGCTGTGCTGTATTTCTTCTACAGCGATTACTATCCCATAGCAGACAAGTAGGTGAGATTTACTACAGTGTATGAATACCTCACCACAATCTTATCAATACTTAGGAAGAAAATCCTTGTACACGACTCTGCAAAGTTTTCTTCACTAGGACTCCACTTAAACTATGCGGTTAGAAGCAGGGACTCTGGCAACCATGCCATTTCATTTGGCATCTTTCTTTATAGAATAAGAAGATATTGTTGAACCCACACACATATTATAGCTGTGTCTTACTCATAAAGCAATAACAATTTTAGAAAATAATTTTAATGAACCATATACATTTACTAAGGACTTTTACTGTGAATATTTTAAAAAAGACTTAAAAATGGTTTTAAGTATTGTGACATCGAGTCAAATTTACAGCATGTAATCTTGTTGCAAACTGTACAACTAAAACAACACGTGGTAGCGACTGGCTCAACGGTGTCATCCTTGGATCTTTGCCATCATGACCCTTCCTCAGTCCTCATAACGTCAAATGTGGTCGTATGTCTTGGTCTGACCAACAGAACCTGGGTGAAAGCAGCATGTGTAGCTCAGGGCACAAACAATTAGCAGTTGGATTTTTATTTCTCTGCTTCAGCAATCTCAAAGGAAAATATTTGTGTAGAAGGGAGATAGCAAATAATCCTATAGACCACATCTGGTTTAGTTACCCAATCCGATAGAGCAGTTTGTACACTGTAGAAGTAATTACTACTTTTAAGCCACTAAGAAATTTGAAGTTTATTAAGGAATAATATGTCTGATCTTCACTATTTCTATTCAGAGTAAGAGGATGAACATCTAATGAGTGAGGCTAGCGTTGTGTGAGAAGATTTTAAAAAAATTAATCAACTAATCTTCATTAATACACCAAGCAGGGGCCGGAGAGATGGCTTAATAGAATAAGCACTTCCCTGCCAAGTGCAAAGGTCTGAGTTCAATCCATGGTACTGCAAAAACAAACAAACAAATAAAAACACCAAGCAGGATTGGCACTATCATTGTTTTCCAGATGAACCATCATAGTGGCTGTATTGGTTACTCTGGTGCAATCTTTAACTTCTTTTTTATGAGTCCTACTGGTGGCATACATGGCAGAACTTTATATTTTCAATACAAAACCTATTGCTTACAGAATCAAGGACATAGTTACCTAATATTCTTATCTAGCTGTTCTAAATTCAGAAATGAGTGTGTCATTTCAAGATAATTATGTAAGGGAAATTTATAACCTCAACTTTTTGTTTGTTGTCTCCTAATTAATTGGGAGTAAACAAAATTATAAATGATTCTAAATAAAAAACTATAAAAATACCCAAGTAAATCACACTTCTTGTATCTATTGAATATTCTCACATATTTTCATCTACCACTTACGGATGAGACGACGTGTTATAGTGGTCAGGCAATTACTTTGGGACCAAGAAAAGTTATTACTAATCTAAAAATCTGCTATTCAACTTCATACAAGTTTTCCTTTCTTTTCTCTCTCTCTCTCTCTCTCTCTCTCTCTCTCTCTCTCTCTCTCTCTCTCTCTCTCTCTCTCTCTCTCTCTCTCTCTCTCTCTTTAGCACCAGGAATCAAACTCAGGACCTTGCACTTGCCACACAGGTGCTTATGCCTCTGAACTATCTCCCCAGCCCTAAGTTTTCCTACTTCCTTGAATATTGAGTACTACACATTTAACTTTGACTATTGATGTGTATAAAATTTCTGAAAGGGATAAATAAGATGATATAAAATATGTAAATCACAGATTGACATAATGGAAGTTATTATACATTACATAAGTAGAGAATAAAGTTGGCATGAATCTATAATTATTTGGGGCAGTTATTATACTAGTAATAGCATTGTATCAGTTATTTTTCTCAAATTATGCCATTTAATCTTCATGATAACTCTTGAAGCCGAGCTGCTCTTACGCTTGTTTCATAGATGAGAGATCTAGCATTTCCAACTGGTGAGATTTGGAATTCTGTTCTAATTAGTTGGTTTCATTCAAGATCCTACTTTGTATTATTTATCTTGTAAGACTCTCACTATGAATATCTACATTGCAAAGGAGACCAGTAAGATGGAGCTCACATCATAAGATGACTTAGTTGGACTCTTGTCAGGATAAGAAAAAGAAATAATACTACCATATGTACTGTGGTATTAGGAAAAGGAGAACAAAGTTTTGTAGTTCTGAAGAATGAGCTTGCTTGTGACTGGAGGAGATGCTTTTCTGTGGAGACTTTTTAATTTTAGAAGCTAAGAAACATAGGTAATATTTTTTCAGGTGCAGAGAGAATTTCTGGGAAAGGAACCACATGATAGAGGGTTTTCAAGGAAGTGTACCAAACATTAAAAGTAGAGCTAGGAGCATTGTAAGTATTTTCAAGGTGACTATGATTACAACCATTCTCAATAAACAATCCTATAACTCCTCTTAGAACTGGTGTTTGTTATCTATTCCTGTGGGAACAAGAAATCAGTAGTTTAAAATAATAGATACTTGTCACTTCATTTTTACAGCCAACATTTCAGAGAAACATAGTTGAATGGATTTTTCTCAAGATCATGCACAAGACTGCATCCCAGATGTTACCTGGTGCCGGAGTTCCTTGAAGACCCAACAGAGATTGAAGAATCTATGTCCCAATTGATTGCTTTTTTTACATCTGCATAGCTCAGGAATCTCCCATCTCTTTCTACATGATCTGCTTAGTTTTAGCAGCACAGCACCTGAGTAAAAAGAGGGGAAAAAAAGTAGATGCTTCAGTGCTTTCTTATAACCTGAATCAGACATCACAATGTTATTTTTTCCGTATTCCTTCCCGCTTTATTCCAATTGGAGGGAGCACACCACGGTATGTATACAGGGATAGCAGAATCACCAGCAGCATCTTACAAGCTAAGAGCCATACCTCTGTGTCATATATAAATAAAATGTTGCATCTTACTTAAGTACAAATTAACATAAAAAGCCAAGAAGCTAAGCCAACAGTTGTACTGCTAAGCTTATCTAGCATGGGTGTCTACTCTCAAGAACACACCTGCTAATAAGAAATCAGGAACATCCGAAATCTTTTCTTTGTTTATCGCCTTTTTCAGCAAAATTTAAGTGAAATTTGTCTCCTGAATTCTCTTTCAAAATGTGTAACTTTAAAATATAACATGTTTTATTAATCACTTTCTGAAATTCTGTTTACTTACTCATATTTTTAAATAAAAACATGGGAAAATTTGAAACTCATCACTATCAGATACCAAAGAAAACAATCTTGTCAAAAGATTCATTTAGGGGTAACTTATCAAGACTTTGTTTGAAAAAGACCAATAAACACCAGTGGGCCTTACTGGTTTCCCAGCATTTGGAAAAAAATGTATTGATAAGCTTAGAGAATGAAGGGATGGGGAAGTGTGGTCTCACTATCTTTCTACAACATAAAATAAAGTAGCCGGAAAGCTACTTCTTTGTGGATTATTGTCTGCTGATCCCAGTTTCAGTCATATTCTCAAACCATTGCTATTTCCTACTACTTTATCTGGGTTCTCACTTTTATTGGTCCCGTGTTTAATCAAATGAACTGCTGAAAGTGAGACCCTGAGCTAGCTCATCTGCTGAACAATGAACTCAAAACAAGCCTAGGGCAGCAAACTGGGTTTTAATTGCTTGCTGCTATTTCTTCAGTGCCCCGATCTCTAGGTGATTGTGTGACAAGAGGCCTCGTCAAAGTCTGTATTGCAGGGCCCAATGCTGAAGCACAAACGATAACCACACATGGCCTTGATGTTGCTGGAGTGGCTTTCCTTAGCTCAGGTGATGCTACTTAACACAGTCACCTGGATGTATTAAGAGATTATGGACTTCTCCCACTTCAGAGAGCTCTTGAAAGGGCTTAGGGGGAAAACAATCATATTACCTTGCCATTAATAAACACTTATTGGATACCACCAGAGGGCTAGACATTACGAGAGAATATCCATTTTGCACACATTACAAAATGCATATGGCCTTTACTTCAGGAACATATTAACACCATTGCTCTTTCTGTCACTTTTGCTTTCATTTCCTATAGAATCTTCAGGGACAACTTAGGTGGCAAGGACTCATTTGAATTGTTCTGCTACAATGAACTTTTATCCTCCTTGTCAGTTCATCCAGTTGGGAAATATGCCTATTCCCAGAAATGATCTCCTTCCTCAGCCTTTTCTATGTTGTCCAAAGGTCAAGGATTCAATTTGTCCCTGTACAGTATAATTCGAAGAGTAAAACACAGCAAGTACCTATGAGTGCTGTGGCATTTGCTTTTGCTTGTGCTCTATGGTGGATAGTATTTTGAGGTAGACATCATGGATCTCACAGTCCTCCCTCCAGGCACGTAGGCCTGAAGTACTCAGCTTACATACAGAGAGCCCAATGAGTTGGGAAGACACTTCCCTGCTGAAGATGTGAAATGTGAATGCAGACAAACTCAGAAGCTACCACGTGACTGCTTCAGCATAAACAGTGGAGAAAATTTGAAATTTGTACCACCTCGCATAAGCGGTAGGACATTTCCAGTGTATCAGCCTTATAGACTAACAGAAAAGGAAAAAATCACGATAGCTGATTAAAGAATTTTCTACTAATAACTTTAGTATTGAGGACACATGCACACATGCTGAATATGTACACGCTAAGACTTGGGTTACTTCTTTAAGTATACTGTGGCTCTAGAGTGCATGGCAAGCATTGGAACCATTAAAGGAGAACGCAATTGTGATTCTGTTTCTTTAACAGTCCTGGTTCTCAACACCAGATTGAGCTTGTTACAAGCAAATTCTAAACACATGCACAGAACCTGAGGCTTAAATAGTTTTCCAAGTCCAGAAAGAACATTTTAAATTAATTTTTACTTTTCATGGTTAAAATTTTACAATTTTCAAATCATTTTAATTAGCAAAAAATAATACCCTTACAATGATAATTGTTGCCTTTTTTTTTTTTTTTTGGCAGAACTGGGCATTGAAATTGTTGCCTTTCAATATTTACTTATGATAGTAGGTCCAGCATTTTCACAATCTCAGAATAGTAGTTGCCTGTATTTTCATTCTATTTAGTATTATACTATCTTATATATATATATATTTTTCACAGTTACATGATAGTTTTCACTGTCATGGCACAGTATTTCACTAAATGCCTTATTAGGGTTGATTCCATTGTAATTTAATTGACACATAAATATACTGTGCTTTGCAATTATAGATAGTGCTGAAATAAATGTAACTGGCAAAGAAGATTTAAAATTGTCTCCTTGCCAGGGAGATGGCTCAGTGGAATAAGTGTTTCCCTGGCAAACACAAGGGCCTGAGTTCAATCCCTGGTTTCACACACACAAAAAAATTATTTTCTTATGATATATTTTCAAGAATAAACAAGAGATATGAATAATTGGACATATTTAAAGTATTTGTTACTTTTTAAGAAATTAATTAATATATGGTTAAAATCAATTTTTTCTTAAATGTACAAGAAAAAAATTCAGTCACCTTTGTAATATATCCATGGAGCTTTGTCTCTGTAGCATTGTTTTCTGCCTTTATCTCTACTGATTTGAGTTGGAAGGAGAAAATTTTCCAATGCATGTGTTTTAGAAGAGACTCAAGTGTTATCTATAGGGGCAAAGGACGTCACTTGAATTTGACAAATCAGCCCAACATGTGGTCCCTAAAACTTTTTTTAAGGTTTGGGAATAGTAGCTAGTGGTTCAGTAAAGTGATCCCTAGAGTTTACACCGAGGGTACTTTAAAGAAGTTCTGTCTTTCTTCATTCCTGAGTTGATCACAACAAAACAGAAACTAGAAGCTGTAGCATGCGGAATAAGCAAAACAAAACAAAAGAACAAAAGAAAATCCACAAAACAAAACAAAGGGCAAAATATGGAGAAAAATGAAATCTTTCTCACATTGTTTAAACTCTTGGACCAAGCTTTGCTTTAAAGCAGATTTATTCCTGGGGGATATCTATGTAGGGCAAAGCTCTAGATAATTTCTTTTGACTTTGTTTCTGTTAAACTTTGAGTAATGTGTCCTTTATTTTACAACAGGATGTATATGCAGTGATAATGGAAAACGAAGGTTAAGTTATAAGTATCACAAACATATACTAGTGATAATAGTTGAAAAGTAGCTGTTAACAATCTTAAAGCATGTTCTGCTAGTCTTTCAGTACACATTGCTATATTTTTTGTGCTTATTCACACACACACAAACACACACACACACACACACACACACACACACACACATGAGTGAGTGCTTTAAAAAGCAACACATGTTAAATATTGTAGTGTCATTAAACCACAGCCTTTTGGAGACTGTAATCAACAAAAGAGGAGATGAAGATATTGGGGTTCTGCAATTCCCATAACTGACTTCATTGTTAGATACTTACGAAAGCAACACATTTGTACTATCATTAAAGGGTGCTAAAGACACTAAGGCCATCTCTTATAATTTCTTTTAATGTAAATTCCTCTAAGTAATTTCTTTAAATGTAATTTCCTCTAAGTAAATCTTGTTCCTTCAAAATAAATATTTTGAAGATGACTGAAATTTTGTGGCTTTGATGGCTTTGTGTTAAATTATCACTTTGTGCTATGAAGCTTTTGCAATGCAACCTTACTTGGGTAATAAAACATGCAATCCTGCCTTTTTCACCCCTATGCTGTTGTTCATACTTTCATTTTTTGTTGCTAAACAACATTATTTTAAGTAACTTTTGTGTAATTGGAAGAGTTAGGTTTAATTTATGACCTAATTTGAGATTCTTGGTGTTTCAGTAGAAGAATAAAATTCATTTTCATATTGTTACAAAGAATATACTTAGTTTTATTTTTATCATGCTATTTTACTGGTTATCCAATTTTATATTTTTACTTTTTTGGCTTCATTTTTTCTCATTTTTTCTATATTTGCTATGAAAATTCTGGTTTCTTTCTTGTCCTTAAGCTAGTCATTTGGAAGGCATGCATCCTGTTTTAAATTCTAGAAGTGAAGATTTGTAGTTCTCAGGAAACCCATCATATATCATTTCTATATTATCATTCATATGAATGATTAATAAAGCCCTTTCATCTTTAGTGTATATGAGCTCAAGTAGTTAAACTGTTTTACTTAGTTTTAAATCCTAATCTTATGTTTTGAATTGACTTATCCCATGTTTATCGCTGCATTCAATGTTAAATGATTTTATTATGCACCTTAATTTTCAGAAATGCTGTTGACACTTTAATTGTTGTGTAAAACATCTTGATAAATTACTAGGTGACTATATTTCTTTCATATTTGACTCTGTATCTTTTTTTTAATTCCTTTATTTATTACAGTGTCTCGCTACACATCACGGATTCTTTGTTTGTGGGGGTGGGGGTAGAGCTCAGTCGGCCCTGCGGGGAGGGGCTGGCATGGCATGTGGTGCTGGGGCTCGAACCGCGGTCCCTGAGAGGCGCTCTAGACCGCTGAGCTATCTTGCCAGCCCGACTCTGTATCTTTTATGAAATTCATCCTCTTCCTTAAATACACTGACTGTGCTTGAATTGCACAGGCAAATTGTTTTCCATACTTGGGAGTCACATGTAATTGACTTGTGTAAGTAGAATATCTACAAATTGTGATATTTATTTTACTCAAATACAGTAAATTTCAATTTATTATTTTGAGCCAGATATAAAGATTTCTCTCTTCTTCCTATTAATAGTTTTGTCAGTTATGTTTCACATATTTGAAGAAATTCTAATTTATTTTTGAAATCAAAATATAGCACTAGGTTTTATTATAATATTTTCCATTTGTAAATGGCTTTCCTTTTCACCATGAATCTACTCATGTGCAATTCTATCATTCTATATGTGCTGAATATTCTTTATGAGTATGGTTTACTGAATTAGGACTCAGCTGAATTTGTTTTGGTGCCTTCCTCGGGAATATTGTTAAATTTATTTATCTTTTAATTGGATGCTTTTAAGTATTATTTATTCTAACAGTTGCCCTTTCAGAGATTTGTCAGAGATTCCAATTTTTTTTTGAAGGGGCATCAGGGATTAAACTCAGACCCTTGTGCTTGACAGGGAAGCATTTCTACTGAGCCATCTCTCCAGCCTCCAGAGATTCCTATTGGTTAGCTTTAGGATTTTATCTTTAGTGACAACTCTTGATTTTAATTAATCCTATAGTACAGCTTCATCTTTCTGTTTTCTTGACTTTCTTGTCATTCTTTTTAGTTTTAATTTTTATCTCTTTCTAAGGTGTCTTTCACTTAATCAAGCATGAAAAAGAGTTAAAGCAGTCTGAGAACTGTGATTCATATGTAACAAATTCTATCTAAAAGTTTCAGTACTCCTTATGTTCTGAGTGCTACATTTTTTAAATTTTATTTTAAGATAAATTCTATTATTTTTGTCCAGTCATTCATCTTGAAAGGGGATAAAACATATCTTGATATTTCTTTGTGCAAAAATACTATGAGTAGGTCCTTTTATGAAATATCAATTAGTACTTGTGATATGAGAAAGCTCATCTCAAATCTGAGGTTGAGTAGATAGATAGTAAGTTTCCATGCTGTCTTTATTTAACCCAATAGCATAAAAAAGATAAGTATGTAGATTAGAGATACTGTACTAAAATCATATCATTTTCTACAACTACAAATGTCTTGATACTCATTCAAGTAGATAAGTATGGATTCTTTGCTTATTTTTTGTAGAGACGTTACAACACATTGCTTGCCACGAATTGTCAAGGAAACTGCACCGTACACAACCCACAGTGAGCACTGACTTCTGTTCCTTCCAGCTGTAATTAACAAAGGGACTAGGTTTGTAGGTGCCTCAAAAAGTGGTGTCAAAGGATATCACATCAGTGGCACCAACATTGATAAGAATTTTCTCTAATGGCTTCAGCTTATTCTCTTCTTCTTTTATTACACACGCACACACACACACACATTTGTGTCAGAGTCTCGGTGCACATGTCACACTCTAGTGATCCTCCTGTTTCCACCCTCCCAAGTGCTGTCTTCTTTTTTAATAGACAAGTAAAGTTTTTATACATCTATGACGCACAGCATGAAACACACACACATACACACGCACATTATACAATGCCTACTTGAGCTGTTTAACTTATCTCTTACTTCGCTTTAAAAGCAAGGATATTTATAGTTCATTCCCAAAATCAAGTTGTTATAAACATTGTTATTAACTGTAGTCATCACGATATACAATAAAACCCTTGAAGTTACTCCTCCTAACTAAAATTGTGTGTCCTTTATCACCATCTGCCCAATTCCCTGTCTGGTCCCTGGTCACCACTATTTCACTCCACTTGCATGATTTTGACATTTTATACCATATACATCAGTGAAATCATGCAGCATTTGTCTTTCTATACCTTGTCCAACTGGATTTGAAATAATGTGGCCAAAGTTCATCCATTTTGTTGCGAATCACAGCATTTTATTCTTTTTAGGTATTGTGAATACTATCTCACTAACTACAAATATTTACAAATATTTGTGTGCACAAATGTTGCTTAAGCAGTATCCTATCCACGTACACTTGGGTTGTTCTCATATGTTGAGTATTGTGAATAATATTGCAATGAACATGGTGTGCGATGAACATAGGAATGCAGATATCTCCCCACCATACTGATTTTGGTTTCTTGGGATAAATATACCCAGGAGTGGGATTTCGGATCATATGGTAGTTCTATTTTTAAACTTTTAAGGAAACTCCATACGGTTTTCCATAATGATTGTATGAATTTGTGATCTTACCAGCAGTATCCAATGTGTTCCCTTTTCTCCACATCCTTGTTAATGCTTGTTTTCTTGTTGTTTTTAGACACTAGCCTTTCTAACAGGAAAGAGGTCTTAACATTCTTGTTTTTATTTGCATTTCCAAGATGGTCACTGATGCTCAACATTTTTTTCATGCACCGTTAGGCCATTTGTGTTTTTAGAAATGTCTATTCAGATATTTGGCTTACTTTTTAAATCAATTTTGTGATTTTTCTATTGAATTTCATATACATTTTGAGTATTAGCTCCATATTTGGTACACTGGATACAATATATTCCTCCACTGAAGGCATAATGTATGGAAAATATACCCTCCCAGTCTGTACCTCCCTTCTGTTTCAAGGTTCTGACTACTTATGTGAAATGCACATTGATTCTTGAAACTATAAGAGAAAACACTGGTCAACTACTACATTTTACACTATAGGAATTGCTACAGAAGTACAAACCAGGTACGCATACTTTGGAATCCTACTTTGAATCCTTATTTTGTTCTAGATAACTGATTTTCCATATCTTGTTCTGCTTGGAGAATGAGGGTCATATTTGGTGACCCTAAGTTTTATTACTTTTCTATAGTAAAATAAATTCTCTCAGTTTTACTTTTATATCTGTTCTTCCTGCCTGTGTGTTTAAAGGTAAGTATAAATATAAAGGGTCAACAACTGGGCCAGCCAGATAGCTCAGCAGACTAAAGTACCTGCTTAGGCAGACGCAGGGGACAGAGGTTCAACCCCTGATCCCTGGCCTGCTGTGCTGGCCCTGCCCCGGGGGCACACCGAGACTTGGGAATAAGACTGCATGTGTATCCTGCATCATATGCCATTCACTTTGCCTTATCTGACTCAATTGATTTTACTTGTTGTTCTATGTTTCCTTTTGTATTTCTGCTTTTCGCTTGTTATACTAGGGAGACTATACGATATTTACACATGTGTGTCTGGTTTATTTCACTTATGAGTATATGTTCAAGTGGCATCCACTTCAGTATAAATGCTTCAAACTTATCATTCTTAATAGCTGAGTAATACTCCATTATATAGAAATACCACAT
>PVKA01020862.1:0-39605 GCA_004027165.1 Ctenomys sociabilis | reverse complement strand
GGGGGAGGTCACTGTGTACAAGGTCTCCCTTTAAAATAGAAGCTGGACGTGGAGGGGAGAGGTGACAGGCTGTGATGTCACATCAGGCAGATGAGTGACAGCAGTTGTTGCTGTCTCTGGGCCCTGAGGCCCGATCCTGCCCCCACTTCCAGCTCTACCTTGGGAGCCACCAAGTCCTCTGAGCCACTGCAAGCCATCACTGTCCTATGCCAGCAGCTGTGACAGAGCAGGAGAGGACAGGAAGGGTCCCGGCCCCCCAACAGACTTGAAGGACACATGAAGCCAGGCTATGCTGCAGCCACGGGTCCCAGGATCCTCCCACCTGCCCAGGGCAGTGGGGATCTGAACGAGAGAATCGCTTCCTATCCACCCCCACATCTATGAGCTGCATACAACTGAGAAAATTCTATAAACCATCTGGTTGGTCTAATGAATGCAGCAACAAAAACACTAAGACTGGTTTCTAAACGAATAAAATGAAAAGCAGCTATTGTTCAGGAACAAAGGTATAATCAAATTCTAATTTTCTATTTCAATAAACATCTCTGAATTAATGCTTATTCCACTAATTATGAAGGATTTTTTTTTATTAGTGTTCTACTTGATTAATAAAGCACAAACACAGATTACACATAATATTGCTGTCACTTCCCTATGGCGCACCGGTGGATCCCTGCATGCACTGAAACTGGAAGTGACAGAAGCCAGGAGGGGAGGATGGCTGGCGAGGGGTGCAGAGGAAGCAGAAGTCTTGGGTGTGAAGGGCAGAGGGGTGCTGGGCACGGTGTCTTGGTTGGTACAGCCCAGTAGACACAGGAACAGCCGCAAGTTCAGCCCCACTCTGAGCAGGGAACCCTGGCCCAGATCCCTGGTGTGGCCTCAGGAGGCTTGGGAAGAGCCTTTGTTTTTTTTTTTTTTTTTTGTCTTTTTGAGACAGGGTCTCACTATGCAGTTCAGGCTGGCCTTAAGCTCACTTTGTAGCTCAGGCTGGTCTCGAACTCACAACAATCCTCCTGCCTCAGCCTCCCGAGTGCTGGGATTACAGGCATGCACCACCACGCCCGGCTGAAGAGCCTTTGTTTGCAGCCTGCTGCAGACCCTGTGGAGAGACCCCGGGTACTGATCCCAGGGGCAGATCCCTGTGTTGACCTCGTGTGCAAACTCTGCATGCAGACCCTGTGTACAGACCCCATGGGGAGACCCCGTGTACAGACTGTGTGCAGACTCCGTGTACTGACTCCATGGAGAGATTCCATGGGCAGACGGTGTGTGCAGACCCCGAGGACAGACTCTGTGGGCAGACCCCATGTGTAGAGCCTGTATGTGGACCCCGCGGGCAGGCCCCCATGGGAAGAGCCCGAGTGCAGACCCTGTGTGCACACCCGTGTGCAGACCCCGTCAGCAGACTCCACATGCAGACCATATGTGCGGACCCTGGGGGCAAACTCCACGGGCAGAGCCCGAGTGCGGACCCCATGTGCAGACCACATGGGGGTCTGCGGAAGTCTGCCTGCCGCCTGGCCGCATGGAGGCTGCGCTCTCAGGCCTGAGGTGCAGGGCTGGGCTTCAGGAAGGACTGAGGCTGTGAGTAGGAGTGGAGTCGGGCACTGAGGACGGCACCCTGAGAAAGGCCACCCCGCAGAGCTGGGTCCAGGACCATTGGTGGCCAGCATTCCCATAAGGCTCAGAACATGTATGAGCATAAGCAAGACTGCCCAGTTAGCCCGACCTATCCCATCCCGGTCAGTACCCTGAGATCCGCAGGTCTTGCCAATGTTTTCTCCTACGACTGGGATTGAACTCAAGGCTTTTGCACTGAGCTATGTCTCCAGCCCTTTAAATTCTTTTTATTATTATTATTATTTTGGGATGCGGTTTGGCCACTCTGTGATCCTACTGCTTCAGCCTCCTAGAAGGTGGGATTACATGCCCCTATGTGAGGCAACAGGTCTTGTTATTAAGTAAGCACTGATGCATTTCTCCTTTTGTTTTCTGGTAAACTCACATCTAACCATGTCCCTGTTGTCCTCAGCACCACTCCATAACAATGCATCACTGATGGCTGGGGTTAGCCTCACAGTGCTGGGATGGCGACTACCCAGAAGCCTCCACCAGAGCTGGCAAACCTGGCAGGAGGACCTGGTCACTTGGGTTTCTCTCCACCAGACACCAGACTGAATCGAATGCTGCACTCAGGGGACCCTGGCAGAGGGAGAGAGAGGTGCACAGCCACACCCCACCCCTCAGCCAGCTGCGGGCTCTATGTTGGTCCCTATAGCCTTAGGGAAATTCACGTCTGAGGGAGCGCACCTGCTGCTCCCCAAGGGCCACATCTCGCTGTCCCCTGCACCCCAAGCCGGGCTGTCGCCGGTGGAAGAACGAAGCCCTCTTATAGCCAGGGTCTCAACCCCTCCCTGGCATGCACTGTGGTCTTCTGTCACTGTAGCCATTCCCGGGGGGGGGTGCTTATAGAGGGCCGACTTCCCCAGCCAGGCTGTGGGGGCCAGGGCCTAGCAGGGCTCTGGCAAGACCCCCGGAAGGGGAGCGCGTGGTGAGGGTGGCGGGTCTTCTGTGGTGAGGCTGCTCTCCATCCGCGTCAGGGTCCCACGGGACCATGGGCAGATCCCCAACATCACCACCGTGTACCTGGGCCACAGGCAGCGGCTGCCCCTGGCTTCTACGTTGGGACGCACCCCTGGGGTACAGGAAGGCTCCTCTTCTCTCATGGGCCTCCCTCCTGGGACTCCCTTCCCATGCAGCTTTCTCTGTGCCGCCTCACCATCTCTTCTTGGGGTTTTCAGCTGCATCTTCTGTGCAGCCTGCCACCTAGTTTCAGCTCCCGCTGTGTCCCTGGACCTGTGTCCCTGAGTTTCAGGTCTTTGCTCCCTTTGGGCTCCATGTCCAGAGGACCTGTCTGGCTCTTTTTCACGCTTGGTTGTCCTCTGGCTTCTGCAAGTGTAGAGCAGATGTCCCTGCCATCCTGCGTCCTTGTGTGTGCTGTGCTGGCTTTTTGGAGCAGCTTTCTTGAGCTGTGACAGTTTTATCTCCTCTGACCTTGAGAATCCATGGGGCTCATTGGGTCTAGGTCTTTGTGGCTCTTTTGTCCTGCAGTGGGGACCAACTTCGACCCACATCTTCCTGTAGGATGGGTTTCTCTCTCTCTCTCTTTTTTTTTTTTTATGTACTTAGCACAGTGTCTACAGAGTGTCATTACAAAGATTGGACTCACAGTGATTTTCCTGTTTTTAGCCTCCCAAATGCTGGGATTTCTAGTGTGTGCCTCCATGCCCAGTTTCAATCACTGTCTCAGCATGTCCTGGGCGTGGGGCTGGCATGACATGCCGGGGATTGAACCCCAGTCCCTGCATCTGCCTACGTAGGTGTTGAATCGGCTGAGCTACACGGCTGGCTCTTGGCTTTCTCTTTTCTTTTAGGTACTGGGGTTGAACCAAGGCCTTTGCGCTGAGCCACACCCCAACTCTTTTTCATTCTTTGCTCTGAGACAGGGTCTTGCTAGGTTACCCAGCCTGGGTTACAATTTGCAACCCTGATCCTCCTGCCTCAGCCTCTCAGAGTGCTGGAGTCACAGGCATGTGCCATCACGCCTGGCTGGACTCCTCCTGTGCACTGCTCTCTTTGGGGTCCAAAGGCATCATGTTCCCCACCATCTTCTTTGGACATGCATGCTGCAGCTTGGAGGAGTCCCATAGGTGGCTGTTTGACATAGCCACTAAAACTAAATGATATTAACTGGCAGCTTCTATCAGGGCTCAGATGGAAATATTCTAACATTATGGAGCAAGAGCCTGTTGTCTGTGGCCCCCCACCTTCACCCCCCCAGGAAACCAATAGCACAGGATTTTGCAAAAAGCTGCCCTGTGTGAGCAGCACCACCACCCAGGAGCAAGAGGGGCTTGTGTGTGTGTGTGTGTGCACACGCATGTGTGTGTGGTGTGTTCCGAGCTTGTGGTGGGGTCCTTGGTCCTTCCGCTCCAGCAGTCCTGGGAAGACACTTCCAAACCATGATGGGTTAGTGAAAGGCCTGGGTCCCTGGGCCACAACTTCGGCACCTGGCTCCTGGCGGATCTTGTATCCGTGAGTCCAGGCTGTGGCTGTTTCCAAGCGTGCTGATGATTTGTGTCACCTCTGGTAGCCTTGCACTCAGTGCCCACAGTTTCCCCTCTGACTTCTGCCTGGTGCTGTCCTGCTGGCACTGTCAATGCACGTGGGTCAGCACACAGGGTCTTTAGAGTGGTTGGTTGTGTCGATGTTGCATGTGTGAAGACAGGACCATGCCTGAGCCCTCAAGTGCATGTTGTCTGGGGCCTCCCCATCAGGCACAGCACAGGATGGGCAGGGCACAGTGCTCCGGGAACCTGTGTCCTATGGCCACCATCCAGGGCGCCCACATGGGACACTGTTCCTAGTCCCTGCTGCAGGCTGGCTCTGGCCCAGGACACAGAGCTCTGGACAATGGGTGTGTGTCCGCTGAGCACATTCAGGAGCAGAGGCCAAGGGGCGGGAACCTGTGTCACTTCTTCTGCCTCACAAGGACAGCATTTTGGCAGATGCTTGAGGGCTGGGGCTCAGCACCTGCAGTGTGCTCTCCTGGCGTTCGGGCTGAGCGCTGTCCTCTGTGCTGGCTCGAGGCCGCTCTCTTCAGCCTGGCTGGATGTTAGTGCTGCCCCTGCTCTGACACAGTGACTGCCATGTGTCACCATGGACACCTGGTGACAGTGCACTAGTGATGTGGGCAGTAGTGTCTCGGACACCGGCAGGAGGGGACTGGAGAGGAGGTTCCTAGGGGTCCTGCTGACCGGGGCAGGCTGCAAACCCCTGCTCCCAGTTCCAGGAAACACACACTGACATGCTGGTGGTGGCACTGAGGAATGACCTGGCCTGTGACGGCCTGGCTGCCCAGCAGTCACTGCTCAGCCTCGTGGGATGCCAGAGCCAGAGGAGCAGAAGATGGCTAATGACACTGTAGGAGTGCTGTCCCCCCACCTGGAAGGGACACACAGGCTCTGTGCCTTGGGGATGGGAGAAACTGTCCCCGCGTCGGATCTCAGATGACACCATGAGGCCCAGCAGCAGGCATGGCACAGCCCAGGCCCCTCCTGTCCCTTTGCCTGGACACCATTCTGGGGCCACCCTGGGTACCACAGAGCTACCTGCAGGCCTCGCCCCTCTTCGGTCCCACTATGCTCTGATGGTGCCCCTGACACTTAAGATCTTCAGGAAATAGGCAGATGGGCATGGAAGTAATCGCTCTCCCCTCCCAAGACAAAGGCCATTGAATGTGAAATCAGAAGTTTAATATGACACCATTAAATAGATTTATGTATCTCACACTGCAGGATTTTTTAAAACATAAGAAGTTAGAAATCACAAGTAGGTATACGCTTCCTATATTCAGATAAATTCATTTCTATTAATTATTATTTAAATTTCAGGTAGGGAGAAATGATCTGGGAATAGGAGGGGAGATGTTGAAGCAGGCATACCACACCATTCTAGACAGCACACTGGCACCTGTTCTCTGTTCCACCCGTCACTGTCGTGCCTGGCACGGATGTCACACGAAGGTAGAAGGGACCGGTGGCACTGGGCGGGGTGAGGTCTTCTCCATGCTCAGCCCTACACAGGGGTCTGTGGCTCTCGCACCCCCCAGCTATCGGGGCAGTAAACCCGATGCCCAGGTGTGACCTCGGTGATCCTGAACCACGCAGAGCCCAGTGTTACACTGACCATCGTAGAAGCAGGGGGCCTGAGTCTCCCCAGGCTGGGGTGCTGGTGACAGTGGGATCAGGGCTGGGCTCCAAGTGTCCCCTGGACCCCTGGGCCTCAGGACCCTTGGGGCTCACTGACCACCACACCCTCTCCAGTCTGGCTGCCTCATGGGAAAGTGTGTTAGGGCACCTGGTTGTGCTGTGTGGACATTGGTGGCCTTATCTTAGTAGTGAGGCCCTGACCTTGGAAGGAGCGGTGGGGAGGTGCCACCCCAAGCCCCTCTTCCTGTCCAGGAGCCCTGTGTGGCTGAGCTGGCCCTGCACGGTGCTTGGGGGTGGGGCAGGGGGAGCTGGCAGCTGCACCTCGGGGAGGTCCTCTCACCTGCTGCAAGCTGTGGGTGCTAAGCGTCCTGTCCGAGAAGCCCCGTGATGAGCCGGCCTCAGCCATTTCCACACCCAGTGGTGCTCACTGAGGGCCCTCTGCTCCCCAGGTGCTCCCTGCCCGATGTGGCCCTTTGGCAAGCGGTACCCACAGCCTGCTCCTTCCCAGACCACGCGGGTGCTGCTGACTACCCAGAGCCAGCACAGCAGGATTTGCAGGTAAGAAGGCGAACGTGTGCTTCAGGAAAAGTGATCATCTCTAGGACTCTAGGAGAACGGACATGCCGATTGTCCCCTCCCCTGGTCGGACGCTGCTGCAGTCCCCTCGCTCAGTGGAACAAAGGGACACATTTTTAGGAGGGAAAGGTGCCGACCCGGCAGCCTGCAGACCCTGTCCCGTGTGGTCCCGAGGCTGCGCGCTGCTACTGGGGCAGGGCCCTCAGAATGGCGTTGACTTCTTCGGCCACAGCTGTCAGTGCAAACTCAAACTGCTCCTGTGGGGACACAGGGAGGGGACAGATGTGAGTGAGGCTTCAGCTGGCGAGTGGCTCTGCAGAGAAGCTGAGAAGGGGAGGAGCTGGGGGCCCTGTGACTGACCGGCTGAGGTGGAAGGCATGGATTCTGGGTGGAGCATGTCTCTAGAGCTGGGCGGGGAGCAGCGAAACCAGGACCACCGGGACTTCCCGTGCCCTGCGGGGTCCTTCTGACCTCAGGACTCCTCACCCTAGACAGCCTTCCCATGATGGAAGGCGAGGTGGGGCAGACAGTGGGGGACACAATCCTAGCCACGCCAGGCAAGTCCTGTCACAGACATGCAGAGGCGTGGAGGTGTCACAGCTGGGAAGCCACCTGCTTCTGCAGCCTTGCTAAGTGGTGATGGGCTGCAGCCACCTGTGCCTGGGGAAGGTGTGAGCACCCACACGGGCCCTACTTAGCGCAGGGCCAGCCTCAGCCACCCTGGCTCCAGGACTCGGGCCTCTTACGGGCCAGGAACCGAGCGGACTCCATCTCCGCACAAAGTTGAGGTGGAGACCACATTCTGGGCTCCACAGTTTCCACCTGGCCACCTCTGGTCAGACCAGGGGAGTCGCGGGCACTGTGGACCTTGCACGCCACTGCCTGGGCAGCCAACTGATGAAGGACTGTCCCGTCAGCGGACGGAGCTGTTCCTCTCTGTCATCCTGGTGGGAGTGCTGGTGTGGTCTGGTGCCAGCCCCCCCACGGTCATGTGGCGACCCCTAGTGGTCGGTGGCCATGCTTGGAGTATGTTCTCTGAGCTGGTTCCCCGGATGGCCCCCAGGCGCTGGGAAGAGGACCCAGCACTCAAGTGTGCAGAGTGCTTGTGAGAGGGATCCACCCAAGGGACACATGAAAATGACAGCAGAGGCTGCACCCGAGGAAAGGCCCCGGCTGTGGTGCGTGACAGAGACACCGGCTTCACCGGAGTTGGACTTCAGCGCTTCATGGTGCTGCCGGGCACCACGACTGGGGACCCCTGGTGATGGCGCTGCCTTGGGGGTGGGGGCTGGGAGCAGCACAGGGACCTGCTGGGTCAGGGGCTTAGCCAAGGGTGTGGGTGAGTGTCCAGCGAGCAGGGAGCAGCCTCACTGGGAAGCCGCCATTGTGCAGTGGGCGGGCCTGTACCCTCACCGTGGGGTCCTCACAGCCACAGTGCCTGGGGCAGCTGGTCTCTGGCCCTGGTGCTGCCTTCGACCTCCCTCATCCTCGGAGGTGACCAGGTTTTGCACTGTGAGGAACACTTTCCCAAGACCTATCCTACAAGTGTCGTGGGCCACCAGGAGGTGGAGCAGTCTCAGTCCACGTCACATGCTCCTCACATCCAGAGGCGTGGCTCCCTGGGCAGGGGCAGACCCCAGCCTGTGTGAACTGTCCACCGCCCTCCCTGAGGGGGAGCCGACCTGCAGCTCCACAGCCTTGCTGAGTTCTATGTCGCTCAGGACACTGATGCACACATCTCAAGATGCTCTGCCCCTAGGAGGAGGACCCCACAGAGGCGCCCTGCATGAGGCACCGGTGTCTGGTTTGCTGCAGTGGGGCTGAGCAGGCTCGTCTTGCGACACCTGAAGCTGGTCAAGAGCCCACGCCTCGGAGATGGCGGGCAAGCTGCCTTTCTCCTTCTGTGCCCTGCCACGGCTCGTTGAGGCAGGCTGCAGCACCTGGGGCACAGTGGCTATGTGCAGAGGCTGGTTTTATGTGATAGGCACTGACACCGGGGTCCGGCGGGCTTTGTCTTGCAGGGTGTCAGAAGGGTTTTCGTTTGTACCAGGCCTTGTTTGGAACAAGGCGCATGTCCACACCGAGCGCTCTAGGCAGGCAGAGATGACGGCTTGCGTGTCCTACTGTCACCATGGGGTAGGGGCCACCATTCGTCTAGCTTTGTCTATGGCAAAGATCACTGTCACATGGTGTGACGTGTCCCTGTCTACTCGAGCCACCAGCCTCCCCTGACTGTCCTCAGCTACCTGCAGCTCAGGGGCACAGGAAATGGGACGGTGCCCCGCTGATCTCTGGTGGCAGAGCGGATCTTCCACGGGGCATGGAACCCAAGGGACACCCGGAAGCCACCGCCTATGTTGCTGCCCGTCTACAGAGGCCCCGAGGCCGGCCTCTCCTCTGACGCTGGGGAGAGAGGGAGCCGGAAGCCAGTGCCAGGAGGCTGGTGCGCTCTCCCGGGCTGTGGCAGCGTCGCTGCCTCGGCAAGCACAGCCGCTGTGCCCAGCAGTGCCCCTGAGCGTGCAGGCCGCTATTACAGCCTTGAACGTTCATCCTCACAGCCGGACAGCAGGGGGCGTAGGAGCTCCCGCACTGCCCAGAGGGCCAGGACCCAGGGCGCGGCTCCAGGAGCACACCAGGCCCCAGGGCGTGGGCGGTCTCAGCTTCAGGCGTGGCTGCCGGGCAGCGAGGGGTTTCCTTGGGATGCTGGGATTGAGCCCGGGGTTTCACAGGGGCAGCCTCGGTAGGATTTTCACACCCTCAGGCTCGCTTAGGGGCAGGGTAATTCCGGCAAGGGCGTGTCACTGCAGCCTCACGCCTGTGCACACCACAGCACCAGCGGGCCAGGGTCTGGGCCAGCAGGAGGAGCCCGGGCCTGCTTTGGGTCGTCCACGCAGCATGAAGGTCTGCCCTCCGTCGTGGTTCTCAGGCTGCCCACGCCTACACCCGCAGTCCCTGCCTGAGCCGGGAGCAACGCCTACTCCTCCAGGACACTGGCCCCGCTCACTAGGTCACAGCGCCACTGCTGGAGCCGCAACTTCAGCCGTTCTTGCTGAATGGCCTCTTCACCCCCCGCTAGCCCCCCTGCACTATCCATAAAGACCCAGCCCAACAAGCTGGGCTCAGACTCTCCTTTGGAGCTCCCGGGACCCCAGATCCAGCAGCTGTGTTCTCTCCTGGGTCGCCACCAGGCACCTAACACGTGGTCCTGAAAGCCAGGAAGTGGCCCCTTCCGCCCCCATCTGGCGTGTGGCCCTCCGCCGAACCCTCTGAATGATAAGAACCAGGGTCCTCATTGCCTCCAGCCCAGCAGAGACCTCTTCCTAGCATCTCCTCTGCCTAGAGAGACTTCTGGGAGCACCCCAGGGTGCTTGTCCCTTCAGTCAGATGCGAGTGCTCACAGGCCCTGCCATCGGCTGCACCCGGACACAGACCCGCTTGGGTGTGGGCTGCTTTGTCTGTCCTTCATTCCAGCTTTTGGCGTCTGGGCGGTGCCCCCTTGGATCCCATCGGCCTTCTCCAGCTGGACGCGCTCAGCCCTTCCCTCCTGAGGATTCCGCCCCTGGCTCCTCCTCAGAGCCTGTCTCAACTTGGTCTCCAGGTTCATCTCAGCCAAGGCACCCCATTTCTTTCTGCAATGTGGCCCATGTTATGAGGCTCTCTTTGGCAAAAACATGTTTTTTTAAATTTTCAGATCCCCTCTCACCTTGCCTGCTTTCTCTAGAGTCCAGACAGGTGGGGAGAGGCTCCTGGACAGCTTCCCCTCCCCGCTTCCTCGCTGCCTGTGACCCAGCCTTCCTCCCCATAGGCCAGCCCTGCGGAGGAGTCTCCAGACACTCTACCCTTTGCGCCCCAGCTCCTTCTCATTACACTGGAGATTCCCCCTTCTCCCTATATTCCTATCATTTGCACCACCACGCTCCTCCCTGATGAGGGGAAGGACGTTTGGCCAGTGGTCGCTCATGCAGCTGGCGAGGCCCAGTCCCCAAATTATCACTGAGACCCTGGGTAGCTGGTACTCCTAGGCAAGACTCTAGATGGAGCCATGAGCTGCTTCACAGAGGCTGGGGGCAACAGCAAGATTCATCCAATACACTCTCACCAGTCTATAAACAGGGTCCCCATGAAGCCCACACTCTCTGACAATACCCACAAACATCTATCAAGATCCCCCAGAGCCAGCTCAGGCTATGGCCCTACTCACAGACACTAGAAGCCAAGCCTGCTTTTTCTCAGGATGATTTCATTTCTGGGGCAACCTTTGACACAGGACAAAGTTCTGAAAATTTAAGGACGATCCTCAAACTCTGTGGCTGATCTCACGATTGCTGCTTTCGGTGTCTGTTAAAACAGAAGTTGACAGAGAAGGCTCCACAAAACACCGCAGTCAGCCTGCCCTCAGCTTGTCACTTCAACAGTCCGGCTAGGACAGCTACCCAGGCAAAGTGTGAAGCCCTGGGCAATGCCCAAATCCATACGCTCAGGAAACCCCATCCCTTATGTGGCTTACAGGGCCACCAGAAGCTGGACTGTCCTGCTCCAACTCGGGCCTGAGGCTGGCCACACGCCACCCTGCACACCGAGCTGACGGGACCTGTCGTCTGGCTGAGGACTGAGGGGGCCAGCACACACAGGGCCCAGGCTGAGTCTTCTGGTCGAGGGGAGTCTGTCTCAGTTCTCCTCACGTTGGGACCACTTGGACCTCTTCCTCAACCTTCTTGAAACCTGCGGCTAAATCTCTAGGGTCTGCAGCAGAGCCGATGGCCAGGCTTCTTCTTCTATGTGCCGGCACTTTCCAGGGCTGTCTCATGACTCTATGTCCTTCCCCAGTCGGAACCACGGTCACCCTCCCAAATCCTCCTTCCCCTGCCAACAGACCGTGGCCCTAGTTCTCCCTACTCTTTCTTGGGTCCCTCAGCGCCACAGGCTCCCGAGACTCTTTCACCTCCCAACTGACCTCACCTCGGGCCTGGCCCTCAGCCCACTGGACAGTCCTTTCCTTGAGGCTTTGGGGCAGGCCAGAGTCCCGACACAACAGGGCTGTCCCTCGGACGCCTCCCTCCTGCTCTCCTCTCACAGATGCCGCGTCTCCCCCAGAACACCCACACCCTGGCCCTAATACCATCCACACCTGCTTTCCAGCCACCTCCTCAGATCTCAAGCACTTCTCAATGTACAGGCCCTAACGTCCCCTCCCACAGGCAGTTAGCTCTTGGTTCGTAGATGGGCACTCTTGTCAAAGCCCCTGTGGATACTGGGACAACCAATGCCATGTCCCTTACCTTGACACACAGCCAAGAGCTACAGATGAAGCCCACTGCCCTAGACCAGCACGTCATTGGCTTCTGCCTTGCGTTCTCCTTCTCACTGAAAGACTACAGAAGAGCCCGATCTACTGTCTTCCCTCGTTCTCAGATCGCAGCCATTAAACCCCACTGTTCCTGGCCAGACTCCATACCAAGACCCTTCATGTCCGAGCCCCACTGAAACAACCCCCAGCTTAAATCCTTTTGAACTCACAGACAGCTTCCCCTTTCCTTGGCTGCACCCCACTCCCAGTGCCCCCGGAGTCCCACACTCACTATTCCCTTCCCCCAGCTCTGGCCAGCAGGCCCTGCTCCATAGCCTTGGACCAGCACGCAAGCCCGAACGGTCCTCTCCATCCTTGTTGCTGCCACTTTCCCACCCTGCCTCTCCGATTACCTTAGAAGCTGGGAGTCCACCACCTCCTCTTCGCTGCAGGTTTCTCCCCGAAAGCCACCTCAGCCTCAGGACTGTTGCTCCCTGAACTCGCCTGCTTCACCTCTCCCTTGTGCCAATGTTCTTCTCTCTACCCCAACTTTGCTCCCAAAATAATCACTGCCCTCTGGCTCCAGAGAACCCATGTGGGCTTCTCCAGCCGCTGCCTCCACATTTTTTTTTTTTGTCTTTTTGAGACAAGGTCTCACTATGCAGCTCAGACTGGCCTTGAGCTTACTTTGTAGCCCAGGCTGGTCTCGAACTCACAAGGATCTTCCTGCTGCAGCCTCCTGAGTGCTAGAATAACAAGTGTGTGCCACCATGCTGGCTCTTGCCTCTACTTCTTGCTAACCCAGCTCATTCCCCCCCTAATATGAATCCCCACAGAGAACAAACCCTGACTGACCTGCCTTGCTCCTCTTGACCTCTCCAAAATGGATCTAGCACATCGCTAAAATTTCACTGACCTGCAAGATCCAAGCCTCCTGGGCGTGGCTGCCCTCCCAACCACGGAGGCCTATATGTGCCTGCCTGGCAGCAGGGGCTCTGTGCCTTCCTCCTGGAAGTCCAGGCCCACATAAGATGTCACCCAAGGGCTGAGCGGTGATCGAGCCACCGCCCTGCAAAGTCAGGCCTTGTTCTGGCTTGTTCCTGGCTGGCGCAGTGCCCCCTGGAGCTCCAGCCTCTGGCCTCTCTCCTCTGAGTTGTGCCTGCCCTGTCTCTGAGCCCCTGTCCAGTTTTACAGAAGTCTCCACTTGCCCCTCAGGTGTTCACCACTCGCCCCTCCCAGCCCCACAACCCCCAACTCTCACGCCTCCCCTTCGTGTTACCCCACCTAAGCCCACACCACTAACCCCGGCCCCACCTGGGAAAGACCCAGCTCAGTAAGCTAGACTTGGATGTCCTCAGGAGGTTCTGCCTGGACACCCCAAATTCAGGCTGGTGGATGCCGTGCTGGGAACTGGGAGAGCTCCAGCTACCGGACAGATACTGCTGGAATGCTCAGAGACGAGGGAACTGGAGCGAGCTCCTTTCTAGGTCTGGCTAGGCGGCTTTTGTGTTTACCCTGTCACTGCAATCTGAC
The DNA here is from genome assembly GCA_004027165.1 of Ctenomys sociabilis. NCBI lineage: Eukaryota > Metazoa > Chordata > Mammalia > Rodentia > Ctenomyidae > Ctenomys > Ctenomys sociabilis. The sequence continues at coordinate 26,438 of PVKA01020862.1, read as the reverse complement.
TTTCAGGGAGTGAACTATCCTGGGCACACGGGGCCCCCCTCCATCCTAGGGACCACTCAATGCCTTCATGTCAAGGGCCCATACATGGCCCCGGTGTGGTCAGGGAGGCAGAAGGAGGAGGTGTGTCTGGTGGGTGGGGACTCCCCCGGGACTCTGGGGTTTGCCCTTTCTTTCTTTCTTTGAAAATTTAGTTTTCTTCCTCCAGCTCCAAAGGGAAACTTCCTGTTAATTGAGTTTCCTACTTGAGCTCTGCCTGCATCTGCAGACACTGGCAGTTCCCAGGGCTGTGAGAGCCCCCGTGACTCTCTCAGGAAGGCCTGGTGCCCCTGCCCTCAGAGGACAGGGTGGACAGCGGCAGCCGGCCTGCATTTGATCAGCCCGATCCCCTTTCTGCTCTCGGGAAACAGCTGCAGAGACGCACCTCTACACACCGGAAGCCCCACAGGACTGATTGACAGTACCTTTGTCTGGACCATGCCTGGTCTCTGGTCTCTCAAGTGCTCCAGGGTCGCCGCAATATCAATCTCTTTAGCACCTGCAACAAACCACAAATTGGGCTGAGTTCAGCGCACAAGATAATCCATGCCACATCTGTCAATCTCCTGCTATCGGGCTCCCTCTGGGCAAAGAGGCCAATTGAAAATTATTACACTCGTCCCTCAGCAGGCTTGGCAGGCAGCTGCAATTTCAGTGTTCATATAGAAAATAAGGCGAGGGCAGCTTTCATTAGCATTAATTCGAGAAAGCCAGGCTGAAAAATGGTCCTGAGATGCCTTTGTAGACGCTGTACTTAGCACCGGCAGCTGCTGCTGTTAGAATCTGAAGCTGGGGATGTTTTGGGCCTCTTGACTGGCTTAGCTCAGAAGAAGCAGTGTACAGTTTAATTCTGATTGCAGAGTTATTTCTCATTTATGAAAGGAAGGTTAGGAGGTCTCCTGTGTCTAATGCTGGCTTAGAACATGGAGCTCCTAGTGCCGAAAGCTGAGCGCTACGGACGCCCAGAAAGGCTGCCGCTGTGACGAGGGATCGAGACTCCTCCATGGCCACACACAGGGACCAGGCCCGATGCACCAGCACGGCAGGGCCAATAGCCGCCAGGTCCGTGTGCCTGGCCATGCCCTCCCCACCACGCTGGAGGGAGCCTCAGTGTGTCTGCGGGGGTTGTAGTGTCCCAGCCCCATGCTGCTGCGGCCTCAGCTGAGCAGCCACGGCCAGCAGTGTCCTGGGAGCCCACGCACTGTGGTCTGCAGAGCAGGAGGCAGGCCAGCGAGCGGAAAAGACCCAAATCTGGGCCAAGGAAGCTGGGAGAGGTGGCGGGGTGGGTGGCACCCGAGGGGATGCTTTGGAACCAAATGCCACATCTGCATAAAGGAAAACAGCAAGAAAAGAAGCCCAGGAAACCTGCAGCATGGCTGCCAGGGGCACAGCATTGACCACACCAGCCCGGTCCACGCCTGGGGCAGAGGAAGTGCCTGTGACACCTTTGTTTTTTTTTTGGATACCGGGGATTAAACTCAGGACCCTGCACCTGCATCACCTCTGGAGCTGACCTAAGGTCCCTCTAGCTGTTGTCCACGGGCAACACCCTTTCTAGAGGCCCAGGACATTAGCACCACGGCCTCTGAGACAAGGGGCACCCGAGCTGAGGACAAGGGTCAGGCACTGCTTTGCCCCATACAGCCCTGCAGGGCTTCAAAGGCTGCAGATGCAGAGGAGGCCATAGGACACGCTGCCTCGTTTAAAGGGAATCCATGAATTTAAAGCAGTGTGGAACAGAAGGGGGAGTCTCAGGGGATGGCTCAGGAAGAAAGGAACTGCAGCCCGCTGCATCCTCTTGGGAGCCTCGGTTCCCTGCAATGGGGCCGCACAGCTGAGTGACAGTGACAGTGACGGCCGCGCAGGGAGTCTGGCTTCTCCTGGGATGCGTGGGAGTGAGAGAGGTGGCTGCAGGATCAGCCAAGGTAGTGTGTACAGGCCGACCGCCCTCCAGCTGTGAAGGATGCCGTCCCGAGCCAGCATGGATGCCGGGCAGTACATGGCCTCTCCCTCCACCTCACCCCGAGGGCTCCCAAGGACAGAGTGCAGGCTGACCTCACCAGAGAACACTGTCCCAGCAATGCTTAATGACAGCGGTTGGTGACAGTGTCGTGATGAAACCCACAGCCTCCCACAAGCCCCTGCAAGCCCCGCAAGAGCACGTCTCAGTCCCAGGAGAGTACGGTGCCCGCGCCCCCCGCCTCTCACCAAGGAGGGACGGCTTCTGCAGCATCGGCGCTGCCCCCACCTGGGCTTCGAGTTGCCTCAGGCTTCTGGTGAGCACCCAGCCAGGACTGAGGCTGGAGCCGCAGGGACCGTGTCCAGCGACAGGCACTGTGCTGTGTGTCTTGGGTGGTGCTCCGGCCCCGGGGACTGGTTCTGAAGAGCTCAGCAGAACTGGGATAGGGTGCTACACAGATGCCCACTGGTGTCTAAGAAACTTCTGTGACACAGAGAGAGCAGGGCCAAGTAGAAATGCTGAGCTGGAATCTGACGTGGGCTGCTGGCTCTGTGGAATGGGTGTGGCTCTGTATTGGGGTCCAGACCCTGGGAGATGAGGTCAATGATGCTATGACCTTCAGGGTGTGGCGAGGCTCACCCAGTGACAGTTGGGGCAGAACGCCGTCCTGCAGCAGCTGTTTAACCCTCTGACCCTGGGCCTCCTCTGACCCGGCAGAGGACACTTTCAGTGGTCCGAGGTTGTGCGGAGCATGCATCTGGGACGCAGGCTGCGGCTCAGGCCGTGACGTGGCCCCAAGGACTGTCTGTGCTGCTGTCAGTGCCAAGGGTAGGCCATAGCCGGGCAGTGTGGCCAGAGGGGCCTGAGGCCACCTGGACAGCGGCATGGGCAGCTGGTGCTGAGGGCAGACCCAGGGCCGGGCAGGTCCACCAGTGAAACATCACGACTGCAGCCTGTGCTTCACGGCTCTAGGTGCCCTTTCACACTGTTCTGAAAAGAGAGTGGGATGCCAGGCGTGGTGGTGCACGCCTGTAATCCCAGCACTGGGGAGGCACTCGGGAGGCTGAGGCAGGAGGATCATTTCGAGTTTGAGGCCAGCCTGGGCTACAAAGTGAGCTCAAGAACAGCCTGAACTCCATGGCGAGACACCTTCTCAAAAGGAAAAAAGTAAACCCAAACAAGAAAGAAAGCAGGAAAAGGAAGCAGAGTGCCCCAAGGCTGCCCCATGGGCATGTCCACTGTCAGCAATAGAGGCGATGCACGAACCTTGCCTGGCTGACGCCAAGGCTGGGCAGCGGAGGAAATCAAATTAATGCTGAGAAAAATAGCACTAGTGAGGTAAGTAATGGATTTGTAAGTGTAATTGATTTCTAAGGTGGATGGCTACTATCTTCTTGCATGCTAGAATTAAGAATAATTAGTTATGTGAAGTGCGTGTGGAGACAGCCTTAATCCTGATGAGGAGTGGAAAGGTGCAGCTGAGCAGCCCAGCACAGCCCGTGCCAGGGCGACTCTTGGCAGGGGGAGGGCCGGGCGGAGCGCTGGGCACTATCCACTCTCCCTGTGGACGGGCCCTGCAGGGAGCTCCTCTGGCACGTGGCAGGGGGTTTCCACGTGTGTGGAGCCACAGCTGATGGGCGTCCTATCGCAGGGGCCAGCGATGCTCGGGCGAGAGCTGTGGACAGCCAGGGTTCTGGCCACACTAGAATCCAGCGGAGCGGGTCGGGCAGGAGTTGGGGTGCTCTGTCCAGCTCAGTGGGGAGCTCGGCTCCTCGTGGCTGTCTCGCTCTCTGGGCCGCCCTGGGGTTGCCCAGTATGACTTGGTGGCACTGACCACAACCCTGCGCCTCCGTCCCGGGGGCTGAGGGGTCTGCACACCCCATTGTCTTTTTGAACATACATTTTCAAGACAGCAGAGGCTTTTTGAAAGCTTCAGATAAAAAGTATTGCCCAATAAACATTAAAAGCACATTAGTAGTAAAGTATTAAAACTATTTTTCACAATGCAAGAATCAATTTGAAGCTGGAGCAAAGCAAGCAGCAGCATCCCAGGGCCTCTTTATGACGTTTGCTTTGCTTTCTCAGCAGCTGGGTCCCGCTGCCGGGGGCAGTGGGTGCCCTCACGTCCTTCAGGTGGACACGCCCTGGGCAGCTCCTCAGGGACACTGGCCACGGCTGTCCGGCTGCCCACACCGCTCAGGAGTGAGTTAAGGAAGCTCATGGGTCTCCTTGCAGCCTTCTTCCCCGGGAGTCTCAGCCTGTGAGAACAGATTGTGCTCTTCACTGCCCAGAGGACGCTGTGTCCCGTGTCCTGACAGAAAGGCCTCCTGCGCAGGGAATTTTCTAATTCTACCCCTGGCAGACCTGCCGGCCCCAGGGCGGGAGGAGCCATTTGCACCCAGCTTGGGGGTGTCTTACTTTCAGCCTGTGGCTGGGAAGGGCTGCACAGGAAGGCCGTGGTCGCCCCACCGCCCGGCCCGCATGGGCATGGAGCAGGACAGCCCAGGGCACGGCCTGAACCCTGCACAGCCAGCAAGACGGGGCCTGGCCCCAGGGCACAGGCTGCATGGGTGCTGGAGTTGGGCACAGCTGCCTCTTGGCACTGGCCACAGACTGCAGGCATTCAGGCACACAACTGTACCACACCACACACCACCGCCCTGTCACATTACTGTATACGTATACAAGAACCGCACGTGCAAAACACCTCACCACGTGCACCCGTACTGGAGCTATCACACGTGTGGGACAGCCCGTCACACGGTCCCCTACGCAGAACGCATGCACAGCCGCCCCTTCACACACAGAGGCATCATGTGCTCACCGCCGCCCACCACACACACACCCCTTTGTGGGCCTTTTGCACTGAAGTTTTGCTTCACAGTCTTATGTGTGAACACAACTTAGAGTTAAAATGATTGAGCCAGATGTGGTGGATAATGCCTGTGATCCTAGTAGTTGGGAGGCTGAGGCAGGGGGATTTTATCAAGTTTGAGACCACCCTGGGCTGCAAAGCGAGCTCAGGCCATCCTGTCTCACCTTCAACCCCCAAAGGAAACAAGTTATAAGCAAGAAGATTTTTTGCTGACCTACATATACTATAAGCTCCTTTTACAGTATTTCGGTGGGATTGAAGGAGAGAACTCTGCACCACATTCACTTGGAAACTGAGTACATCACAATCGAGACAAAGTAGGCCTTGTGTGTCATCTTCTGAACTGATTTGAAATCATTTGTGTGAGGAAACGAGGTCCCCCAAATCTGTATAAGTGAAGGCTGAGTGAAACGCGGGGCTCTTAAGTGTAGACTGTCTGAAGTCTCCTCCCCTGCTCCTGGGAGGGAGCGAGCCACGCAGAACTGCCGCCCCGTGCGGCAGCTAACGCTACACAGGTGTTCCGTCTGACTGGCTTCATGGGGCGTGGGGGTTCAACTTGGGTGACGAGAGGTCCCTGACTGTGGCTCAGCATCCCCCGAACAGTGTGCTGCCTGCCTCGCCCTGTGACCTGGTGCGAGGGCCGCCCACTTGGGCGGCGGGAGGGTGCTGGGCAGGACAGTGGCAAGGCTCTGGCAGTGCCCAGGTGTAGGCACCCGCAGGTGCAGAAATCCTCCGGGCTCTGCGCCAGGGCCGGATTCATGGAGGCCATGCTGGTGGGGGCTGGGTGAGCGGGAGGAGAGGAGAGAACTCCAGGAGAGACCAGATATGCAGGTCCCCACCCACAAGGTGGAGGACAGGACTGGACACAGACAAGGCTGCAGGCCGGGGACCTGGTGCCTAGGACGGTGTCTTCCCACCCCTGCTCCTGCTGCGTGTGCAGATCCAGTCTGACTGTGAGTCCCGGCGTGGCTTAGAAGTAAGATATGTGGGCTCAGGGCCTGCCTAGAACGCTGATGGCAGCGGCTCTTGCTGGGCTGGGCCGTGCTGTGCTCCTCCTGTGACATGCCAGGGTCAGCCGGCTGAACTCCCTGGGGCTCTGCCCTTTGTGGCTTCTGCTCTCCTGTGGCTCGGTCTCCGGGTGCTAGAGTTGGTGGGGACAGTGAGGAGGTGGGAAGCTGTGGTGGCCCACGTGGGGGGCAGCCATGGGTGGTGTGGAGGCCATAGCTCATGCACACCACGGCTTCCAGAGTCCTCTCGAGGTCCTAGGTCCCATCTGCGTCTGTGAGTCCACCGCCTGGCTTTCCCTGCAGTGCTCCTGTTCCTAGAGCCATGTCTCTCTTACACACTGAGAGCTACCCTGTCCCTTACTTGATGCCCACTGCCATTGCCCTGGGGGCACGCCTGCTGCCCACACCTGTGGGCCCGTCAGTCATCACTACCAGGCAGGAAGTAAGCGGAGAACTCAGGCAGGGAGGTGTCCGTGTGCTGTCTAGGTCATGTCCTCCAGGGAGGAGGGCCCAAGACCGCTTACCCCTCAGTGGAACATAAACTGGGCTGTGTGGAGCCGGTAACACCGATGCCCTGCTGTACCATCCACCAGCTTAGCGTCAACAGCAGACTGGCAGGCCAGGCCCTTGCTCTCTCTGATCTGTGTCCCGGAGCTGGGCTGCTCAGCAGCAGCTGGGCAGTGGGCCAGCCTATGTGAGACTGTGCCTGTCCTTGTGGCCCAAGTGGCACCTTCATGGCTTACGGCTGTGTTTCTGAAAGAACAGTGACCACTCCTGTGGCTACAAGGAAAGCAAAGAGAGGGCCTGGGGCACACTGACCAGGCCATAGCTGCTGGCAGGGACGAGGTCCTGCGTCCCCTGGCCTGCATGAGGAGTACAGCTGCAAGTGAGGCAGTGACAGAGGCAGGCAGCCCAGGGCCCCAGAGAGGCCGTGCGAGGTGGGGAGGGGTGGACCCACAGCAGCAGGTGCAGTCCTGAGTCACTGCTGAGGACCCTGCGTCCCACAGTCTTGTGGCTCCGCCCATTGTGGTGTGCCCAGGCCCCTGAGGATGAGCCCTTTGGATTTTATTCAGTCTTTTTCTTTGGTAGAACTGGGGATTGAACTCACGCCCTTGTGCTTGCCAGGGGAGTGCTTATTCTACTGAGCCATCTCCCCGACCCCATTTTATTTAATCTTAATTAAAGCAGCTGCAGGAGGCAGAGCATGGAGCAGCACCTGTGTGTGGGCTGACACTTGGGGCCCAGGAGCCCCGAGAGAGAGCACCGCCCATCCGGAGGGCAGGGCTGGGCCCACACCAGTGCCTGGCACCTGGGCAGATGGCCACAAGCGCACGGGAAGACGCTCAGTCCCACAGGGAAACACAGACCGAGGCCGCACGGGGGGGGGGGGGCGGGGGCGCTGCCTCGCAGCTCAGATCAGCAGCAGTGAGAAGACCAGGGCAGCCCTGGTAGGGAGAAGCCGGACGCTTGTGCTCTGGGCCGAGACTTGCCCTTAATCCAGCAGTGCCCTCCTGGGGACATAGCTCCAGAACTCAAGGCTGGGCCCAAGCAGGTGTCAGAACACCCAGGTTGTTGGCATTTGCAACAGTCAAAGGGTGGAAACCCCACCGGCGTCCAGCAACACGGGGACCTACCAGGTGGAGGAGTACTATTCGGTCATGAAAAGGAAGAATGCTGAGCACAGGGGACCTCTGCTCCGGTGTTCACAGGAGCTTGGCATTCCTGGTGCAGCAGACTTGGCAGCATGTGAGCCAGATGGCAAACCCCACCTGTGGCCCGGCAGGGCTGCCGCTCTCACACTCCGGGAGCGAACAGCGGCATAGCTGGGCCACGCCCACCCGCAGCGGGCTCCTCCGCTACCAGCAGCAGTGCGGTGGGGTGCAGTCTTGAGGCCAGGTGCTGGAGTCCACACTGCCCAGTGATGCTGCTCGCCACCGTTCCCCTCTGCCTGCTGGCCAGAGAGCCGTGCGGGGACAGGGCAGCTCTGGGCTTGGAGGGACGAGGAAATGGAAGGGCACAGGCGGAGCACGGCTCGGTTGGAATCAGCTTCTGCTGAGGGGGCTGGGGACGAGCCGCAGGGCCGCTATTTGTCCCACCAGAGCAGCACCAGCAGCTCCACCTCCCGCCCCCCAGTCCTCCGGAGTGCTAGCTGTCTGCTTTGGTTTCCAAGTGCGTCTTTGTTTGCGCTAACGCACTCGGCGGCGGAGGGAGCGGCGCAGAGATTCCGACGTTGCTCTTCGGCCTCGCTTGCTTGCCGGCCTTAATCCCTAAAAGGCTGAGTGCGCCCTGCCCGATGCCGCACAGCTGGGCCCTGGACGTGACCTGCCCGAGCCAGCAGCGGCCACGCAGGAGCGCTTGCGCTTGCGAGCGTTCTTTGGGGGCTCGCACAATTCATTCCTTTCAAGAAAGGAAAGCAGGAAGAAAGGCTTTGGGCCTTTGATCATTTGATGAGCGCCAGGCTGCAGTGTGGGCCTCCAGCTTCTCAGGCCAGACAAAGACAGACGGGTAACACGGGACAAAACCCCAGCAGCCTGGGGGGAGGTGGCCTGGGAAAGGCCGCTCGCCCTTTGATCTCTCCGAGACCACGGGGCCGGCTCAGGGGATTTCACACCAGGAAGGGGAGCAGGTCAGGAGCAGAGAGGGTGAGCAGCCTCGGAGAAAGCCGCAGCCGGCCCCACGGCCGGTTCCACACCACTAGGCTTGCACTGTGGGGTGCCGAGCCCACACTTTGAATGGAATCTGACGCCACACGGTTGTCTGGCGTGGTGGCCAGCGCCCTGGACAATAACCTGCCCTTGGTTCTGGCCGGCATCTCCCTTGCCACTCCCATGGGGGGCCACCTGTGTCTCCAGAACTCCATCACTGAGGGGCTCCACACACCTTCTCAGTGCCCTCCCCTGTGGAGGAGCGAGCATCCTGCCTCAGCAGGCTACACATGTTTATGATACCGCCAAGGCAGGCAATGCAGAGATGAAATGGTCCATGATTCTGGGGGGTATTTTGAGCAACAGAGGAAAATGTATTGGAGACAGAGGGTAGGCGATGAAGGAAGAACTATAAATCCTGTCCATGCTCCAATTTTGCAAAAGAAAGAGTGTTTAAGAAGGAGAAGAAACATTAACAAAGACAAAATGACTCTGAACTAAAAGTTGGAATTAGGTTATGTTCTACTATGAACAGTGACCATGCAGCACTCGTGCTCTGCCTGGCTCGGCCTGTGCACAGCCCCAGCTCTTGGCTAACTCAGGTGGCACAGAAACCACTGCTGCCAGGCAACCGTGTGGCGTCAGATTCCATTCAAAGTGTGGGCTCGGCGGAGGTGCATCCTGGCCCCAGCCACTGGGAACCTCGGGCACCTCAGCCGAGCCTCAGGACCGGGTGACACATAGACCCCTGTTCTCCCTGCATACACTGTACCCTTAGCTGAAGAGGAGCCCTGGCTTCTTTTTCTTCGTTGCCAGAAGAAAATGGAGCAGGAAAGAACCCTCCCATGGCATTTGTGTGCCGGATGCAGGGGAACCCAGGACTGCACCCCAGGCCAGCAGAGGGGATGCCCCTGCACGGAGGGGTGACCTTGCGTGGCCTGTGTGTGCTCGCAGCCTGGGAGGCTGCAAAGCACACCTAGCTCTGTGCTTCCCAGGAGCCTGGATTCCAACAGGTGCTGCAGGCAAAGCAGCACTCTCGGGAGGTCTGGGCTGGGGAAAGCCAGGGGCACCCACTGCAGCCCAGTGCCTGGGATCTGAGGGTGGGTCCCCAGGGACCTCTGCTCTGCCTGCAGCTCTGGCTCCCGTTCCACCATCATGGAGACCTTGGGGCCCTGGGCTGGACGCCTCTGGGGGGCAGAACGGCTTCAGTGGGTGCTGAGCGCTGCCATGCCCTGTACTGCCTAGCGGTCCCTGAGGGGCAGCACTTGGTTGCCCAGGCACTGTCCCCATTCTGCGAGAGGGAATTTGGGTCTGAGGGCACAGCTCTGTGCAGAGGGCCCAAATCGCATGCACAGGCCCTGGGCCACCCAAGCACTGAAGTTGAGATCGTTCCTTTTAGCCCAGGGAGTTCATGCTGCATGACACGAGCAACAGAGATTTTGAGGAAGCCGAGTTCATTGTGCAAAGACAGCTTTAACTGCAGCGAAGAGCTGCTCCAACAGTAAAGGATGTCTGAGCCCGCTGCGGCCTTTTAACATTCAAGCTATATTCTCCCGGGCTCTGCTGGAGTCTCACAGTGGGTGTGGTGGGTTCTTATCAAAGCCCTACTATGTGCCCAGCATCTGCAGACGGAGAACAAAGGCCCCACTGCAAGCATAAATGTGCTTGCTGTAAACAGCCTTCAAATGATTCAGGACAGGGACAATAATCCGATGATTTTCTCCAAGGACTCTGAGGACCCCGCGTTGCTATGGCAACGCCTCCCGCCTCCCAGCCGCAACAAAGCAGCCTGGCGCGCGCTCTCACCTTTGGCCATCTTATTGAGAACCATGTCGATCAGGATGTAGGTTCCGCTCCTGCCGGCGCCATCACTGTCAACAGAAGGAGAGAGAGTGAGGCTGCCGCCTCCCTGTGAGCGGCACTGGAAGCCTCCCGGGCCGGGGAGGGGAGGCGCATGGCGGGGACCCAGCCATGGCGTGGGGTGCGCTGGCTTCCTTGTCCTCCACCCTCTGGCTAAAGATGGGCTAAAGCTTGTCAGGACACAAAGGAAGTCACTGCGTGGCTGGGTCGGAGGTGATGGCAGCAGATTAAACACGGCCCGGCGCACTACCCCTGCCCCCGAAAGGGCCGCCGGTTGCGGCGGCGTCTGCCCTCCCGTCCGTCCTTCCTCTCAGCAGTGGGAATGTGCGCAGCGCCTGTTCCCAGATCGCAGTCCTGGAAAGGGCTCTCGTGCAGCCTCCTCCTCGTCCTGGAAAGAACAGGACGTCTACCATTTGGACTGGAGCTGTAGCCATTAGGCTTTTATGCCGCCTCCACGAGGCTCAGCGGCCTCTGTGTCGTCCTCTTTCGTGACAAGTGCACAGACCACTCCTTTCCCAAGGCAATGCCTTCCGCAGGAGAGAGACAGGCTGAGGTCAGACGGGTCCGAACCCTGAGCTTGGAGAGGTTGGAGAGGTTGGCTGGCACAGAGAGCATTCACACTGTTGTCCCCACCAGAAGCAAGGCGGCTTTGAGGAGAGCAGGAATGTTTCCACTTCGAGACTTTAAGCAGTCGGCTGGAAATGGTGGCCCACACCTATAATCCCAGCACTGGGAGACCGAGGCAGGAGGGCCACTGTGTTTGAGGCCACCTTAGGCTGCTGCATAGTGAGTTCAAGGCCAGTGTGGCTCACTGCATAGCAAGACCCTGTCTCAGAAAAGCAAACAAAACAAATAAGCAAAAAGTATACAACTGGAGCTAGGGTGGTGGTGAACGTCTGGGGAGGGTTGCAGACCCCCAGCCTGGGCAACTTACAACTTAGCAAGATCTTATCTTAAAATAAAACTGAAAGGAAGCTGAGGATGCAGCTCAGCACAAAGTCCTTCCTTCTAATCCTGGTGCTTAACAAGAAAGAAAAGGAAAAAAAAAAAGCATGTGGCAGGCAAACCACTCTGCCCTCAGCTCCTGCCAGCACGGCGACTGTGATGTCCTAGCAGCTGGGGAGAGCCGCCAGCTGGCTTTTCCTAGTGACAAGGCCCTGTGCTTGGTTTTCACCTTGGGAAGCTGTGGCTGAGAGAAACACTTCACCCGTGGGCTTCTGCACATGCCCACCTGCGCCCGAACAGTCGTCCTGAATGGTCCCAGTGGGCACATGTGCCAGTGCCGGGTGCAGCAGAGAGCCACTGCAGGATTCCAGAGGAGGCGCTGTCCTCCTGGGAGCACAGGACAGAACTGTGTCCTCTCACAGACAGGCATGAGCGTGCACCCACACACACCTGCGCAGGTCTTGGGCTTGGCCTCTGGAGGCGGACTTCCTTTTTATTCCAGGCAGAAAGGTGCATCCTGTGAGGCAGTTCTGGAAGGGGGATTAGGAACCCTATGCACAGACAGTGGAGCCGTCAGTCCAGTGGACAGCCCCCCGTCTCTGCTGCTGCGAGGACTCTTCCCAGCCCGTGTGATGGAGGTGGGTCTCTGGAGCTCTCCCTGCGGGTGGTAGGTCTCCTCCTGTGGCAACAGCTGCTGTCCCTCCTTGGGGCTGGGCTGGCCACCTCGCCACCTGCACAGTCCCACACCGCTGCCGAGCCCCTCCAGGGCTGATCAGACTCATCTCTTGGTTTTATGGTACCGTGGCGTTTAGGAAAAAGTAAGGTGTGGGATAGAAATCTCTGGAAATAGATGATGGAGCAGGATGTGGGGCTGGTAGAGCTCTGTCTAGCCGGGCAGCAGAGCGAGACTGGTTTACATCTCCGAGCTCCCAAGCAGTGGGTGGGTCCTGCTCCTACGCTAACCGCACTGGTTACTTCGGACACAGCGGAAACATTGTAACCCACATTAAAGTTGTACTTGCCTGCAGTGAACGATTATTGGACAAGAACGGCCCCTGTAGCACTTGTTTACTTTTCTGAAATAAAAAGAGATAAAAATTACAGAGATGCACTAAGACTGTGCTCTCCAAACTCCTAAGTCAAGGCAGCAGTTATGTACCCAAAATCACTTGGCAACCACTTGTTTGCACAGATTATAAAAACTGCACACAGAGTTTTCTTTTCAGTATTATACAACAGAGCTTTCGAGACAGTTCTGGCACTTGCAGGACTTTCCCCCGGTGCAGGCATGAGCTCCGGCCTGCAGCCCCAGCCCTAGAGCGCCCCAGCACTCACGCCTGCCCTGCCATGGGCCCCTCACCCCAGCTGCCTCAATGCTCCGCTGAACTTCAGGGTTGGCAACTGGGCTGCGTCCCCTACCATCACGGGATAGGACATTACTGTGCTGTCTAAAAACTGTGTCCCAGGACCTGGTCCCACCCGTCTTGGGTAAGGAGATATAAATTACAGCAAAAGTCCATAAAGTCCAAGACAGTTTTTTCCATCTTTTTTTTTTTTTTTTTTTCGGAAACCGGGGATTGAACTCAGGTCCTTGCAATTGCCAGAGAAGCACTTATTCCACTGAGCCATCTCCCCGGCCCCTGAGCCATCTCCCCGGCCCCTAAATGTCTTTTTTTTTTTTTTTTTTGGTGGAACCAGGGATTGAACTCAGGCCCTTGAGCTTGCCAGGGAAGCGCTTATCCTACTGAGCCATCTCCCAGGCCCTTTTCCATCTTGATAGATCTGTACCTTTAACAACAGACCTCTCCTATAGAGCAGAGATCGTGAAAATTAACAGTAAAAATACAATTAGGACTTCACTAACCTACCCCCAGCCACATAAGCAGGCTGACTTTAAATTCACTATATAAACTTGAAGTGGTTTTCAAAAAGTTTTAGTGAGAGAACAAAACCCATTTATACGGCACACCAAAATTCTCAGTACAATGCCTCTTAATAAATGAAAATGAAGGCAGGATCTCAGTTTATCAGCAGGGAGAATGGGTGGCCAGTTGGTGCGCAGAAACATTTTCCCCTTCAACTGCAAGCAGGAGCCATCATTTCTTGGGAGAGGCTGCCTGCTCACTGCTGTAGCTGCCAGGTGGCAGTCACTCGGCCCTGTGGGAGCACCAGAGGGCCCTCCCTTCCCCTACTTCTCTGTGGCAGTGTCAGCAGCACAAGGCCTTCTGCAGGGAGTCTGAGCCCTGACCGGGCCATGGTGCGGGGTGGAGGAGTGGCCCCAGAGCAGGAGAGGCGTCCTGCAGACAGGGTGACCAAAGCCCTGCTCAGCTGCACTTGGTGTGTGCAGCGGACGGCACTGGGTGCTGGGAAAGGGCAGGCCCAGGAGGACAAGCCACGTCCTTCCTGTTGCATCGCCGTCTCCGCCAGAGCCGCTCCTGGCTCATGGCACATACCACGGAGAAGCACATGGGAAAGTGGACCTACTACGCAGCCAGCCCTGCCCCCTCCTGATGCAGTGGGACCACACGGACTTGGGCCCTGGATGAGCTGGAGCAGCAAGGGCAGAGCCCCGCGTTGGATAAAGACCGCATGGGGTGGGGGTGCTGCTCAGTGGCGAACGCAGACACGGGCTGTGTAAGGCCCACGCCCCAGCCCACAAAAGACGAAAATAGGCAAAGTTAAAAAAAAGGATGAGTGTGTGCAGAGCCGGGGCTCAGGGGGCAGACCCCATCCTCCTGCAAACAGCAAACCCTCACCTCTGGCTGCGCTATCGTGGGTGCCCTTGGGGGACTTCCTGGGTATTTCCTGCCAGCCTGCCTGTCTGCAGGCGACCTGTGTGTCCCCACCTGCCCAGCGCTGGGGGGTGCTCACTTTCTCCTCACAGAGCCAACCATGAAGGAAGGCACACGAAAGCCATCAGCCTCATGACCAGATGCCCTGTAAACTGGTTTAGGAAGACAGTGTCTTGAGATGGCGTGGTGGTGGGTGATTGTGGTCCCTTTTGAAAAAGTTCACTCAGTGTCACCCTGGGCGGGAGAAGCTGGTAAAAGCAAGGGGAGTGCCGGCTGTCGTGGCTGGCCCCGCGTCACGGCTGTGGCCCTGCCTCCACCCGTGGGGTGTCTAGAGCGCCACCTTCTTCAGTGGCCCTGTGAGGCTCCACGGCCTCCTTGACATGCCGGCCCCCGGCCCATGCCAGACCTACTTACAAAGAACCAGCGAGCAGTCACCGGCCCGGGGAGTGGGCCTGGGGTTTTGAGAGCTTTATTTACACAGAATCATGCACTTCGATTATCACACCGAGAGAGACGTCACAGAAAAGCGAAACCATCGCACAGGGAGCCAAGCTGCCCGTCCAGGCTGCAGGTTATTCATGGAGGTGAGCGGCTTGAAGCGTCCCAGGACTCTCAGACGCTTGCCAGCGAGCCAGAGGGCTGCCGCACCGAGAGCAGGTGGCACAGGAGGAATCACCAGAAGAACCAGCCCTCGGTCCCTGGGTGCGGAGGACCCGCCATGCACCACAGCAAGCAAAGGTGAGGTCGTTAGCGGTTCGGGGTCCCCCACATGTAACCGCAGCAGTCACAGTTTCCAATGATCACTTTTGTGACTATGCAACTGGGCTCATATCACTAGCTGCAACATCACAAAAATGACACTGGCCACCGCTAATTGGCAGAGTCAGGGTTTGTCCAGTTTTACAGTGAGCAGTTAGTGGATGCGTGGCACGCAGTAGGAGGTGAGACAGAGGTGGAGACTGAGAGTGGGTGGTGGAGAGGAGAGAGCAGGGGGGGTTTCTGAGGGAAGCCCTCACATGTGATGCTAATTATTTCTTAGCAGTTTCTCTTTAAAGTGTAAATGCGCCCCCTCTGGGCTCCAGAAACATTGGATTATACCTCACAGGTGCGAGGCCAGCGTCTATGTTCGGAGGGGGACCCTGGCTTCTGTGAATGGCGGGCCTCCAGCGGGGCTGCACCTTGCTGGCTGCTGTGTGGGCGCCTGAGGGTGCTGTGTGTGGAGGGCGCATGTCCCAGGGGTCTAGGAGAGGCCGGAAGGGGTCTCTGCTGAGTGCAGCAGGGTGCCAGACAGCTCTGCCAGCTTGTCCAGCTAGGCCCTGGAGTTTTCTCTTTCACAGAGCCTCGGGGTACCTCTCAGTCCCGGGAGCACAGGCCTTCTGGGATCCCGGCTTTCTTCTTTCTTGTACTGAGTTGGGCATGGCTATGCTCCGCCCATACATGGATACAGGCCCAAGCCCGAACGCATATATGCACACATGCATGCATGAGGCAGATGGGCCTGAGAGGGTGCTGGCTCTGTAGCTACACCCATTTTGCCAATAGTGGCCACTTGGGAAGTCTACCAGCAAACTACGTAGGGCTGCACATCTTTAGAAATCAATTTGCTTTGAGAACACATAGCATAGGACCCTGAGGTGGCCGGCGTGTGTGTGTGCCTGCTGCTTCACCTGCTTGGACCATCCTAGGGGGTGGGGGTGGGGTGACAGGTGACACCATATCCTTGTCTGTCCTTGACAGAGGTCACAGGCTATCTGATCCAAAGAGCAATTCAGATAAAACTTTTGGCTTTTCAAAGTGGACTAGAAGGCAAAAGAAATATCATGAAAAGCTGAGGAATCTGCTAAACACAATCAGGGACCCCGAGAGGAGTCCAGTCGGAGCCTCCTCTCCATGGCAACCCCTTGGTCCCGCCCCCTCGGGCCTCCGAGCTCACGCTGTGGCCAGTGCCTACACCCGCGGTTGTGGGTTGTGGGGGTTATGGGGACATTGTGGGCCAGGGGCACTGTGGACCTGCTCTCCACGCTAGGTGATACGGGGAGCCCGGTCACTGCCTGGGCTCTGCGTGTGCAACTCCAGCTTCTTCGATGTTTTCTCGGTCCCGCCCCTGGAAGGCTAGCACTGCCCATGGTTGCCCCCGAGTGGGACGCGTGGCCCAAGCCTGCCTTGCATCTGCTTTGCTCAGGCCCTGCTCACATCTTCTGCAAGATGGAGGCCAGCTCTCAGCTGTTCAGCAAACACGCTTGCACGTGAGACAGCGTGCGCGGCACTGGCTGCTCGGAGCCAGGGACGAAAGAGCGATCTTTCAAAACTCGGCCTTGAAATCACACTGAACACCTACAGGCCCAGGCTGATGTGAGGGCCTCCCCCGAGGTGCTCCACGGTAGACTGGACCACGCCTGACAACGCTCCATGCTACAACCAGACGCGCTGCCGAACTGAAAACTCAGGTCTGCCCACCAGCATCTTGCAAAGTGTCAGTTTGGGACTCTGTCGGCTAATGACACTTATAAACCCTATGGCCGTATTTCCACAGTTCTAAGATGCTGCCCCTCGGACGAGCTCACTGCTGGTGCCCACAGCGGCCCAGCTGGCCCCTCCTCCCTCCTGGTAGCTCCCCGCGCAGGAGTGACCACAGCTGAGGAAGGGAGGTGGCATCTTAGAAGCAGAAGCCTGACCTCTGCCCTTCCTCCTGGCTGGGCTCTAGCTGTACCCCCAGGGTGGCTCTGAGTTTTACCTGCGGAAATCCAGAAGCGACCTCGTGGAGCAAGGGACGCCCTGGTCATACCAGCTCAGGAAGTGGAACTGAGTCACCGTGCGCGTCTCGTGGGTCTGAAGGTTCTTCAGGTAGAAGCTTCGCACCAGGAAGTCCTCACACCAGATGTGCTCGGAGACCAGGTTGACCTGGGGTGGGGTGGGGTGGGACGGGCACAGGAGGCTCCAGGTGAGTCTGGGGATGGGGTGGGGGTTCTACATGCTCCTGAGGTGAGACATGTGTTTTCCATCTCCAGGGGGCTGGCCTGAGGCCTCCCCATCACCTCCAGGGTTACATAAGAGATGTGTGAGCTTGTGTGTGTGTGTGTGTTCAACACCATGTATGGGCTTGAAGGTCAGTCATAAGAAGCTCTTATAATGGAGAACTGCTCTAGCCACAGAGGGAAGGTGGCTAGAGAGCAAGCACCCTCAGCCAGAGCCCACGGTACCAGCCCCAGCCTGGCGTCTAGGGGTATAGCTGAGGGCTCGGAATGCACTGTGTGTCCCAAGGGTGCTCACAGGCACTGGCTTAAACGTCCACATTCATTGAGTTCATGCTCAATGTGCACAGAACACCCAGTGAGAGAGGCCCTCTTGGAGCAGGTTCTCCTAAGCGGAAGGCCCAGTGCTGTGGACACTAATAGCCAAATGAGCTATAGGACGGGTTCCACAGGGAGCCTGCCAGATGCTGGTATCACGATGCCTTCCCAGGAGCCTGGGTTGCTGGTTCCCCTGGCCGACAGCATCTGGACCCCTCCTGGGAGCACACACTCAACCCCCACCTCCCGCCCAGAGCGTCAAGGCCTTGTGGGGTGCACGGCCGGGCTAGAGGCCTTGCCCGCAGCTGCCTCCTCCTGGGTGGGCAGGCAGGCCCCGTTCAGTACCTCATAGATGTGGTAGAGGTTGGAGCCCTCATCCGGCCAGTAGTGGTGGCACTGCCGGACGCCGTTCTCCGTGAGCGGGGTCAGCATGACGATCACCGTGCAGCCGCTCTCCCACACCATCTGCAGAGAGCAAGGGGCCACGGCCAGCCGTCAGTGCAGGCTTGGGGGCTCAGCACAGGGCCAGGGCCGCGCAGGCCTCCCACAAGGGCCGTGACCTTGCTCAGGGGTCAGCGTGGTGTCAGAAAGAAGTGTTTCAAACACAGACCTAAACTCTAATTAAGGCTCTGTTATTTAAAAAAATTCTCTGAACTCTGGGTAACTTATTTATTTTTTGTATTTTAATTCTTTATTTTTTTGTTCTGCAGTACTGGAGATTGTGTGAGTGTGTGTGTGTGTGTGTGTGTGTGTGTGTGTGTGTAACCAGGGATTGAACTCAGGCCCTTGTGTTTGCCAGGGAAGTGCTTGTTCCTTTGAGCCATCTCCCCAGCCCTAGTATTAGAGATTGAACTCAGGACTCTGCACTTGCCAGGCAAGAGCTTATTCTACTGAGCTATCTCCACGGCCCTATTTTTTTTGTATTTTAGTACATGGTTTACAGGGTGTTCAGGGTCTCACTACTAGATCGGACTCGTAGTGATCTGGGATTACATGTAATCTGGAATTAGAGGTGCACACCACCACACCCAGGCTCAATCTCCGTCTCAGTGTGCCCTGGTGGCGCGGCCTACAAGGCATGGAGATCGAACCCTGGCCCCTGTGTGGGTAACTTAAAAACAACAATGCAATGTATTAACCACTGTTACCCTATTATCTTGTTTTGATTTTTCTCTTTAAAATAATAAACACATCTCATATCTCACGTATAAAATGCTTTCTTACCAGAGTACATACTACTGAATTTTCCCACTAAATTAATTTGAAAAGTGAACGTGTGGACGATATTTTCCTCTTATGCTACTGATTCACATTTCTGTGGGGTATACGCCAATATCCTTCGGGTCCTGCACTGCGTACTGTGAGTATCAGAATAGACACAATGCACTCCCTGGGGCCTTCTACACAGGAAGCCCACGTGGAAGCCCACGTGGACCTGGGCATCTTCCCACCAGCGCCAGGCCACTGGGGGCGGAGCCATAGCCCACTTCTCGCTGGGAGGCTTCAAACCTGTTCTGTCCAGTTGGTGCTGCCAGGCCACCAGGACTGGGCCTCCAGAGCTCGCTGGAGCCATTATGAAGATGTGGAGAAACACAGGTTTTATGAGTGTCATAAAAAAACAATGATCTAGATCATAAGCTAATCATGGAGCGCTCTGCTATGGCTACCCAGGCGTGATACCACGGAGCCCCTGTCGGAGGAGGGCCCTCGAGCGTGGGGTGCTCTTGGTGGCTGCCACACAGCGCCACGGTCCTGCAGGCCTCTGAAGGTTTGGGTAAGATGAAATCCAAATAAAACTTAAATACACAATCCAGTGGGGGTGTGTGTGTTTCTTTTTAGGTCACTGTGTGTAAGTGCAGGGCGGGCATCTCAGTGGTGTGGCTCATAAGCACAGGGAGTTTCCCAAAGGACAGCTCTGCTGGGGACCCGGGTGGGCACAAGCTGTCCGCAAGCTGGCCTCAGCCTGGGTGAGGTCAGGGCCCTTCTCCGAGCCCCCCAGCACCTGCAGCAACTGCCCAGTGGGACCTCAGAGTGTGCCAGAAAAGCCAAAGTCAGACGGGGTGGGAACTCAGCTTCAGCCCGGGGAGTGCTGTTGTCTCTAGGCTTCAGGGTTTTTCTTCCTGGGCTTAGTTGCCTGGATAGGCCCAGTACCTGGGAGTGTGGCCGCGTCCTTAAACAGGCCTCGGAGGTCCTCTGTGGATGGGTCCTGACCCCTACAACACTTCTCACAGGAAGGGGCAGTATGGGTGGGCCAGGACACAGAGGAGGGGAGGCCACTTGTGGATGGACAAGGACGGGGCAATGCTACCATAGCCAAGGGGTGCTGGAGTGGGCAGGACTGCCAAGGACTTCAGGCTCCCAGAATGGAGGGCACATTTCAATGGCTCCAAGCCGGTGAGTGGCACTGTCACAGCAGCTGTGACACAGGCCATGCTTCTGGGGACACTGCTGATCCAGCAGACCACAGTAGATGCCAAAACCTCTGATTCCGTCTGAGCTCTGTATGCAAGTTAATTAAAACAGGCAAAAAGAAGCATTGGTGCTCCTCATTCGAAGACCTTCTGGAGCACTCTGGGTTCAGGTAGCAAATGAAATGGAGCCCAAGGGAAAGCTGGGGAAAGGACCCGACGGGCTGTGCTGACGCGCTCAGCACCCGAGCTGGGGCGGGAAGGCAGGCTGCAGTCGCACACATGGAGCTCGTCCAGTACCCGAGGGGGAGGGTAAGGAGCATGGGTGGGGCGCGGACAAGGGGCCTTCGCTTGGGCAGGGTGGGAACCGGCGGGGCCAGAATGGAAAGAGAAGGAAAGCCGCACAGGACTCGGCAACCCCAGCGCTGGGTGTGGGTCC
The DNA here is from genome assembly GCA_004027165.1 of Ctenomys sociabilis. NCBI lineage: Eukaryota > Metazoa > Chordata > Mammalia > Rodentia > Ctenomyidae > Ctenomys > Ctenomys sociabilis. The sequence goes on along the minus strand of PVKA01020862.1, from coordinate 6,181 downwards.
GAGAAGATAAGATCATCATGTCAGACAGACGCCTGCACTCCAGAGACGCTGCAGCACCCAGCACAGTCAGCAGAAACGTGGGCCGTGAGAGGGGTCGTGGGGAGGAGGGAGCGGGGCCCCCGCAGTGCAGACTTGGGTCTGCACACCTGGGGCGCAGCGCGGCAGCTCTGCTGGCTCGCGCCGCGCTGCACCCCGGTCCTCACAGGAGTGGTGTGCTCATCTGCTTGATGGCCAGCCCTGCTCACCACACCACACCGCACACCTCAGACACGCACAGCGTAGCAGGCCCCAGCTCCGGAAGCCACACGGGACCTGGCTGGCAGCTGTGGCCTGGGCCCCACCTGGGCTCTCGCGCCTTCCTTCTGCAGATCCCCCCGCCTCGGGATGAGATCCTGCCTGGTTGTGCTCCTACCCTCCAAAGCACTGGGTAGAGTGAATTATTCTGTTGTCCTGAATATTTGAGTAAAAAGAGACCACAAAGACATTCCTAGCAGGGAGCTGCCTGACGGCCTCCCAGGATCACGTAGATGTGCAGAAAACTGTCTCTCACAGCCAGCCTTCTGGCTGCGCACATGTGGGAACTGTCCAGATGGACGGCAGCTCTTGCAGGGCACACCGTGTGCTGCGACCCTGGCCGTCCAGCCTCTGCTGTGTGACTGCTCCCAGGCGGTGCCGAGGGGAGCAGAAGCCTGGAAATGAGGCTGATTGCTGGCTGCAGAACGGCACCAGGTGCCTGCCTGGCCTCACACGCCACTCTCGAGGGCTTCCCAGCACTGGGGCTTTGCTCTCTGACACCTTTGCTGGAGGAACCCAGCCCGCCCCGCCGCTGCCAGCGCTCAGCTGGCCTCAGGGTGTGGTGGCTCACGGAGTTGCTGACGAGTGATGAGGGTGCTGCCCTGTCTCCCACGCGTGACTGGAGATGCACCCATCCGTCCTGGAAGTCACCAAGCCTCAGGCCTGGAGAGAGCATGGGTGGGAACGTGGGCCGAGGAGGGGTGCTGGTTGCTGACGGGTGCCATGCGAGGAGGGGTGGGGTTGCCTGGTACCTGCTGGTGTGCACACATGCCCGCCCACCTGGGTGGCTCTGCTCCGACCGGCCTAAGTGGGAACGGGAAAGGACCTCCTGAGGGTTCACTAGAGCGGTAGGGGTGGTGTCCCGTGTGTCACCCAGTGCAGCGCTAGCTGGCTTCCTCCGTCCGCCTGTGCAGTCATGCTGGGCAGCCCTGTCCCCAGCCGTCCCCCTGGCTGAGGACGTGAGCCACATGGAATCTCGAGTCTCATCCTGTGTCGAGGTCCGGATGGAACACCCAGTGCCTCTCCTCGAGGGCCGGGCCACTACAGGGCCATGCACTTCTCTAAGCCAGGACCCACCTGGCGGTAAAGACAGGGAGGGTACACCCGAGCTGCACAGAAAAGTGGGTAGCGGGCCGTTTTCAGTGGTGATTCAGGAAAATCAGCTGGAAAGGAGCCTCCACAGCTGAGCTGGCCACGGGTGCCTCTTCCCGCTGCGGTGGCCCGAGCAGGCTCCTGGACACACCTGCACAGGTCATGTATTCGCACCCAGGTCCCGAGGAATCATCTTTCATCTCTAAAGATTTGTGAATTTACCTATAGAAAATCCAGCCAGGCTTCATATTTGAAATCAGATGTCCCAGAAAATTGAGGGGCCATATTGAAAATTGGAGTACATATAAGCCAGCGTTTTCATCTTCCTGCCGGTGCCAGGGAACCCTGGCGTGCCCCCCACTTCGGGCCAGAACAGGGTCTTTACTGTCACTTGCACTAAGGAGACAGGGACGAAGGGTGGACAGCAAACGGGGCTTGCGGTGTGTAACACTGTGGCCTCGTGCTGGATGCTGGGGTCACGGAGGCTGCTGTGGACAGTGCCCGTGGGCCGTAGGCCACTCTGGCCAGCCAGGCACAGCAGCCTGTATCCCCAAGGCTGCCACCTCTCTGGAGGCCCCGTGGGGTTCTCTGAGGTGTGTCGGCTGTGGGCACCCATCACCTTGTCCTTTGTCAGGCTGCCAGGGTCTCCGCCTCACAGCCCCCTTGGTGGGCCGCGATGGGAGGAAAGCCAGGGCCTTGCTGGGTGTCCTGGTGCTGCCTGTGCTGAAGGCTGGTGTCAGGCCACTGAGAGTTACTCGAAAGCCCTGAGCAAGACCCTCACGGGCCACACAAATGCTTCTCAGTGAAGCTCCCTGTAAGCTGCAGTGGTGCCTGAAACCTCAGCTTCTGAAAGCTGAGGCCAGAGGAGCCTGTTCAAGCCCAGGCTAGATGACTGCTGCACGTGGAATGCCTGTCACGTTAACAGCTTCCTTGGGGTCCAGCAGTGCAGAGCCTGCCAGGCCAGGCGGACTGTAATGGTGTGGAGGGGCCGCCGTCAGGCTCTCTGGGCAAACTGTGCTGAAGGTCTCTTCACTCCTGCGGGCCCCAGCTGGTCCCTGGCTGTCGCCGGGAGCTCTGGTCAGCCTCATGTGACCATCACGAGTCGCACTGGGTTTGGAGCCAAGGTCACGGTTCCCTCCAGATACGGGCAGAGCAGCCTCGAGGACAGGGTCGAGGTCTGGATGGGGGCTTTGGACAGTGCAGCCCAGGATGGTGTCCCACCTGCTGCTCTGGTGACCCTGCTGCCCCAACTAGACATTTTTCTTTAAAATCTGGATGATTTCAGGGCTGGAAAGATAGCTCAGTAGACTGAGCACCTGGTTAGGCAACATGGGGCTGGGGCTCGATCTCTGGTGCCACATGCCACGCCAGCCCTGCCCCTTGACTTTGTGTTAAGCCTGCACTGAGTTTGGGCATGGTGATGCACGCAGGTAATCCCAGCACTGGAGAGGCTGAGACAGGAGGATCACCGCGAGTCTGAGCTGTGTACTGGGGCCTGTACCAAGTACACTGAAGAAATGAATGAATAAAATATGGATGATTTTCATCTCTCTGGAATTTGGAAAAGTTCCTCTCTGGAAAACCCAATCTCTGCTGGCACGGGTGGGTGGCCACGTGGGGCCTTGCAGTCCTTGTGGACAGGACGCCAGTTTCCTCCTTTGCATACCAGTGTCTGCACTTGTGGCCATGCATTCAACTCACGTGGACACAAACACTTGAAAACTTCTGCACAGAACACATGCAGACCCCCTCCTCCGTGATCCCCCGGCCATGCGGGAGTGCAGATACACGCAGTAGAGGTTGGGCAGCGAAGTTGGGAAGGAAAACGCAATTGAAACGACCTCTACAATCTACTCACTGCCATGAATTTCTAAAGGAGAAGTGGTGGTCACCTCTAGGATCTAAACAGCCCTGCCGCAGCAGGGCCTCCCATGGCTGTCCCTGACCCCACCAGGGACACAGGGAGCCTCGGGTGTGGGGAGGTGACGCCCTGCTGGGAGCACACATGCAGCTGAGCACACGGAGCCACTTCCAGAAGCTTCCCCCGCTTAGCTCAGCATCGCAGCTGACCAGGGGGAAATGCAGGGAAGGGTCACGTTCACACTCAGGGTCAATGGCTGCACCTGGTGACCCCGGCTGTGCTGGACAGGAGACCCCGCAGAGGGGAGAGTGCACTTCAGCACTCTTTACCTTCCTCAGTCTGGAGCAGACAGCGAGAGGCACGTCGGAATAAAATATACCAATGTAAACAGGTAGCAACCTCATGCCTTCATACTGTGTGAGAGGAAGGTGTGAAGCAGATCAGAAATACAGCTCTCTAAAGCATTAAACATCTCAGAAGGAGTTTTCAAACTTGGGGACAGAAAGATCAACAATGACAATATAATGGGCATCTAAGTTCTGGTACTCTGCCGCGTTGCTGAACACCTGGGATCAAGTGTGAAATGGCTCCATAGAATTCCACGAGCAACTCATGGCTAAGTCACTGGGCTTCTAGCTTTAGAAGACAGTAGTAATTAAAGAAGACTCACCTGCCAGAAGTCGGCCACCGTGGTGGGGAGCGGTCCCTGGGTGGTGATGTAGGCAGGGTTCCTCGGGTCATGGTCCATCTGTAGAGACAAGATGGTCGTGGCAGGGTCAGCTCTGCAGCCAAGGACACCAGGGGGGCCTGGGTGAGGGGGACAGGGGCGGCGGGGCCCGCATGGCAGCACGGGCAGCACAGCCACGCAGGGGCTCGGCGCAGGTACCACGCCGGGATCACAGGCGGGCTGCTTCCCAAGGCCTGGCTCTGAGGTTCTAACAGCGAGCGGAAATGGCCGCTGGGGGCCCCATGTGTGTTGTGGGCTGGTGGCCCCGGCTACGGAGTAGCACTGTCCAGGGGGCCAGGTCTCTGGGCTGTGTGGTTCCCAGTACCCCAGGCTTTGGGCCCACCTTTTAAATGGGGATCCTCCAAGAGGTTCCTAGAGGGCACAGGCACCCAGAGCCCAGGGACAAGCTTGGCATACCCGAGGGGCCCAGCCAGCTCCCCGGGCCTGCCTGAGCCATGCTTGGGGCGGGGCCTCATGCAGCCACGGGCCAGCTTCAAGGGCCACCCTCTGCCCGGCCCTGCACTGCAGCCCAGGACTGGGATGCTGCCCCATGCACCTGCTGCTCCAGCAGGGACTCCCGGCTGGAAGCCTCAGTTACAAGAGGCTGATCAACGCTTAGTGACACGGAGATAAAGTACAAAGAGCACAAGGACAAAGCGTGAGAGCCAGGGGGATGAAGCCACTGCAGAGTGGCTGTGCCTAGGCCCATGGTCATCCTGCAGAGGAGGGGCACCTGCCTCTCCCTTGCTATGACACAGTCACAGGAAGCTCCAGCAGGGGCCCCCCGAGCAGGCCAGCGAGGCGGCACGACCTGTCTGGGCAAGCAGTGCCTGCTCAGACATCGCCTTCCGTGTCTGGGGCTGAGGACAGAAGCCTAACAGGGACACGGGATGCTCCAAGGCTCAAGATTTTCCAGTGGTGAGAAATGAGAGCGTTTTAATCCCACGTGCCCTCATCCCTTTAAAACACTTGGCTGCCATCAGCGTGGAGGCTGTGGAGCCCAGGATGACGTGCACCCCGTGAGGCATGGTTGCAAGGGTGAGTTATCTCTGCTCAACAGCATGCTGGCAGGGGCAGCTGGAAAGCTTCGTGCGCCTAACTGAGGGGTTTGCGACTTAACACTGAGTCCCATTTGTAAATTCACCTTCACACATGTGATCGGTTCCTCCCCTCAAAAGCCCCAATTAAAATAAGGCAGCAGAAAAATACCTGGCAGAAATAAGTTTGTTTAGAATGTGCACTTGCTGGGGGACAGCTATTTTGGGGACCTGCGCCCTCCCTGTAGGTCGACACACCTAAGAAGGAGCACGCCCTACCTGCCTGTGTTGCCCTGCCCTGAGCAACACGATTAGAAACTATTCACGGTGGCAGATCAGGTGCCTTCCAAAAGAGAAATGCGCAGTTCAGCGAGATCGAGATGGGGTTTCCGGAAGCAAGTGAGCCAGCTTTTGGGCCGGGCCTGAGTGGCCGAGACTCAGAAACCCTCCGCCTGCCCTACCCCACCCCAGCGCCCCAGAGCTGTGCCAAGGAAGCAAGGTCTGGGAAGGGCCAGCAGGCAGGGGACTGCCAGCACCTGGCTCCCTGTGGCTGCCGCCACCCTCTGCTGGGGCGTCCACCTCAGCCCTGATCCCTGGACAGGGTGAGGTTGGATGGGGTGCAGCAACCTGCTGGAGTCCCATGTGACAGGGAGCAGACCTGCCTTGACAGAGGGCTCCTCGGAGTCAGCTGTCACTGCAGGACCTCAGCACTGCTGACTCCAGGAGGCCTCGGGCAGGCCTTCCCAGCAGGCACAGCTCTGCTGCCTTCCTGGACCGATCAGGTCCCCTTTGTCTGCCCATTCCCTCGATACCTTTCGCCACTCTGCGATGGCCGTCTATCTGGGTGGGGCTATGTCCCACACATAAGAAGTCAGTGTGTATGGGCCTTGGTGCCTGTACAAAGCGGCGCAGGAGGGGTGTGGGCCGCCGCCACCTCTGGTGGCCAGGAGGCTGGGTCACGTGCCTGTGCGTGTGCACTGGGCTCTACACGCATGTCCTGCAGTGAAGGTCCTGGCCTCTGAGCTCCCGGTGCCTGGTGGCTGGGCCACGTGCCTGTGCGTGTGCACTGGGCTCCACATGCGTGTCCTGCAGTGAAGGTCCTGGCCTCTGGGCTCCCGGGTGCCTGGTGGCTGGGCCACGTGCCTGTGCGTGTGCACTGGGCTCCACATG